>CAJQZM010028292.1:0-10432 GCA_907164665.1 Colias nastes | reverse complement strand
GACATTTCTTGTAGTTAGTCATTTAGTTTGTTTATAAACAACACAATTGGTTTCCTGCAAGATAATTTTTGGGTTCGTCGTTTTGCGCAAGTTTGTTCGGATCAAACATTATCTTGGGCAACGCGCGTAAAGAATGCTATCTCACTTCTATTATATTTTGGCAGTTTGGCAACAATGAGCTGAGATTTTTTTTTCTAACGCTTTAAAAATCAGTCAAGTGCGAATATGACGCGATTATTCGATCGATACTTTTTCTGTGATAGGCTTTTGAAGTAGAAAATGAGCCAGTCGCATATAACTTCCTATACGTGTTAAATTGAGTAAGTTTAAAGAAATAATGTGGACAAGATTTAGAAAATAGTTAGGACACACTATCAAGTATAAGTCCTTAATTGTAGATTTATGAAATTTTATTTAAAAATCAGGAGATTCGGTCACATTTTGTACAAATACGATTTCTGTCTGTTTTTATGAACCTTCCCTTAATTTTTCTCACCGATGACTCATAACTTATTGGTTCATTTTTAATTTGCAATATATTAAAATCATTCCAAAACCATCGTACACTAATCGATGCATAACGATAATAACATTATAATTAATTATAATGATGCATTGACGATATTAAACTCCACATTAAATAATGAACAATTAGACCTGATTAACAGAACACCCCAACTATGATCACGTCAGTACCCACGTAATAGGATCATCAAGCAACAAGGGTATAGTAGTCGGACCACACCATTAGTATCTAACCACGTTAGTACCTACGCTATAGCGTGGTCATAGGATCATTATGAAATAAGGAACTAACGCGTACAAGATACATTATCCAAATGTTACCCCTCGCGTTAACATTGACCGTTCACCGGGTTGCGACACCCCGGTGGGGATAGCGCGTCTCACTCACAAGTCACAATGAGATAGTGTTGGATAACAGGTGCCAGTGTTGTGACTGTGTTTTTGTGGGATGTGATTTACTTTTACTCGGCGAATTGCATCACTGTGGATAATAGGTAAATATTGTGTTGATCGATATTTAATGTGGTGGTGTTAATAATATGTAATTATTTATTTTTATTATTTTTTTAAATCTGTTTTTCTGTAATTATTCAAAATATTTACAACAGTTTGTTTAAATTAACTTAAATTAATATTTAGCAAATATTTTAAAGCGCTTTTCAGTTTTCACATAGTTTTTTACAAAATACACAAAACGTACCTATTCTGCGACAACCTCAAAACTGGGTTAATTATCTCAAAATACAAACCATATGATGAAAGGTATATCATCAAAAATATTAAAATTCTCTCTCAAACAATCTCATTTACGTGTACCGTAACATTTACATTTAAATGATTATACAACATGATACAGTTCTCAGCCTTCTCGAGCGCAAACAATCTTCATGAATGGAATATCACTCTTTTTTTATTATTATGTCTCTATACATTGTTTATGTAATGACAAAATTACTGCCGCGGAATTGTAAATTATGGATACGTTATGAACAATATTCTCTTGAAAGTACATCTTTATTAATACTGATATAATGTCATTGTTTACAATCGAGAGCTAGCTGTAATATATTTCTTAAAAATTTACATCCAATTTTTTTGGGAAACTCGAGTAGAGGTTTTCCGTTTTCAGATAAAATGTCAAGTGAATTTTGTTTTAATTTGTGTATCAAGCAATCCCTTTCTTCAAACATTTTTATAGTGTGCATCTAAATATCTTTTCGTAAATTTGGTAGATAAATTAGAAACGTACTGAAAGTAATAGTTAAAGTTATTAATAAACAAACAGTTTCAAATTGAAGACCATTTGTAATCTTTCTTCTTTAATTAATTTTTAACTAATAAAATTAGTTAAGCATGCGCCGGTCACCAGTTAATCGATTAATTTAATGATTATAAATAATAAATTATAATTAATAACGCTAATTTTTCAAACTATTAATAAATAAATTCTCCATTACAACTTCATTGACTCATACTTTAATTTATTTAATATTTTACTTGAAATACTAATTGTTTTCATTCATTATAAATAGTAAAAGGGAACGACCTTCTGATGTAATAGATATTTGTCTTTAACTAGATCAGTCGCGATAAACAGGTTATTAATATTATTTATATTTGAAATTTCAAAAATAAAACTCGTTGATATACCAGCAGCCCAACCTAGATAAGTATAGGTAAGTGGAATTAAAATCTATTTATCTGAAAACTCCTCCGAAATGGCTTGACCAATTATAATCAAGTTCGTTAATTATACTTATTAAGTGAACTCTAGTTTCTAGTTCATACGTAATAAAAAGTCTTTCAGTCGGCTCTTCGCCCACGACATCTCTTGCATATATTCGCGTGAACATTTGTAAAACGATATAAGGGATGTATAAACTTTTAGCATTAGCATAGTGGATCCGTATTAGAAGATCACGCGTATTAGAAATAATAAAAGCGTCAAATATACACCATTTAAAAAACCGAAAATAAAATTGCGAAAAAAATCTTTACCATTAAAATATGCACCAAATATTACACACCCGAAAATTAACAAATACCATCTCATTACGTATAAGTTATAACTTAACCCCGCTAACAATACAAAATATTAAACACCATCACAGTAGCGGGTCAAAAAGTCAAGATGCATGACAAATATCCATCCTGTGTTGCGAAATAATTTCAAAACCTGCGACTCACACTAAAAGGTTTCAAGGCGGACTTGTGCATACTTCTACCGTAAGTGTACCGGTCTTTCATGCTGGTAGAGATGTATCGAAATTATTTATAGTTTCTAATCTATGAAACCTTTCCTTAATTCCCATAATAATGCTATTTGTAAATTAATTTATATAATATATAAAATCGGTAAATGTGAAAGCTCACATGGTGTTTTGTGTTTGATAAAAAGATTTGGTTTATACTGCGGCAAAAATTGCCTGGAATATCATTCATAATAGATGCAGTTAAAGTTATTAAAGTTCGGTGAAAAAGATTAGTGTGTGTGTGTGTGTGTGTGTGTAACCTATAATACCATATTTCGTGATATAATTATTTTAACTCTTTTGAACTTTGGCATGAAGCTTTCTTTATGCAACTTCGTGCCTTTTAAAAATATCAAAAGGCTATTGATGTAAAGCGGTTTCTTATGTTTAATGGTAAAGTGCAGTTAAGTTTCGATGTTTTTGAAGCAAATAATGCAATATTTGTAGTTGATACAAATTTCAAAGAAATACTGTGACGCATAAATAAAATATGACTTTTGAAACAGTTCCTTAAATTCTAATATTTTTCACAATTCCCAATATTTTTAATGTTTGATTACCTACTTACCTTTATGCATATCAATTAAATGTTGTGTTTTGCTTGTGCAACAAAAATTTTCTTACCATTTAGAATACAAAGTTATGTTTAATTAGGTACTTAAACATTAACCTATATTCATTATCTTATTATATTACAAGGCTCATTGTTATTTTTTTCAATTCTTCATAAATGCAAAATTAATCTATACTATAATATATAATATTATAAAGCTGAAGAGTTTGTTTGTTTGTTTGAACGCGCTAATCTCGGGAACTACCTGTCCGATTTGAAAAATTCTTTAGGTATTCGATAGCCCATTTATCGAGGAAGGTTATAGGTTTTATATCATCACGTTAAAACCAACAGGAGCGGAGCACTGCTGGTAAAACCGCAGGGCACAGTTAGTAGCATATAAATGCTAAGAAAACGCTAAACATCTATACCGTCTTGATAACAACCAGCGTCCTCGAATGAGAGAAATCGGATATACGTGATACGAACGATTAAATGAATTATTTCGCACAATTATCATGCACACAACATTCTCACAGACCTTATTCTCACTAATCTATTTCCCTTGTATATAGTTATAATTGGTACAGGTGCATTGTCAAACTTTTTACTATATATACAAAACGTGGTATTGTTACCGTTAGAAGGCTATAGTGAAAAACACCCGATATATTCTTTCGTTACTATACTCCAATTATCTACAGAACATAATCCTTTCAACTACATAGTAACTATTTAGTTATCTGTCCTACTACTACTCTTGTCAGTCTTTTTTCTATTTTATTTAATAGGGAGTTCATTTGTTCTTTCGCGTATACTTCTGTACTATAATATATCCCCTGTGCTAGTCTCAGACGAAATTGGTTGCCATGGCAATCGGACTATAATTTAACAAGATAAAAAGTAAGTACATATCTAATATTATGTAGAATTTCAATAAATCCTCACGATACAATACGATGTATGGTAATCAGTAATCACGAATGCTTCAATACGAAGTTTTATGTTCGTTTATTATCTTTATGATAATTTTTAGTAGCCTTCTGCAGACATAATATAATCGCGCTATAAAATTAAATATCCTCTTTTTGTTGATATGACCTAGATAAAATTAAATACTAGCAAATTGCACTTGCTTCGTTTTCAGTTCTAGGTAATATTTATAATAATTTATATCCTTAACTTTTTTTAGATTACCTTATTTTTTTATAATACTTAAGTATATTAATTTCGCGGTTATGGTTTTTTTACTAGGGACCAAATAAACAAATAAATCGTAGGAAATATCCCGTAAACTTCATTAAATTCAATTTTATTTAAATTTTCTCCAATATTATTTTTCCTGAAAGTTTCCAAACTCAATAACATCGTTGGTAATTAGCGTATTTTAAGTTCTATATTTGTAATATAATGAAAATAATTTTAAGTTCTATGATTCAAACAGACTTAATTTAATAGCATACATTTTGTTTTTAATAACCTTTTACAAGATATATTACTGACCGACCATAAACCTCAATTCATTGGTAAAACAAACGATTATTGCTTCTGATATAGTCCTTTCGTGATACACACCAATTTTCAAATTCCTTCAGTATCAATAAATAATTATTTGTAAAAATTCCTTCTAGTTACCGACACGACACTCATTCATACGCGACGAAGACTTTATTCATACAATGTAGTAACATGGTTACAACAATTTTGTAATAACAATAACAATTACAATTACAAGAAATTTAACATTACACAAGAGATAATATTACAATTTAACCAATAAATCACCTTGGGCCTATACGTGGTAAAGTTCGTGACCCACAAACTTATGATTAAAAGTTATGACATCCGCTTTGGAAAGATTCCGGAAAGTTTAAACATCTGCGACAGTGTTGTGTAGAAGTCCTTCTTATAAATAGGCTTTTATTAATCCGAAATTTTATAGTAGGTATAAATCGTTTTTAGTTCATTATATTATTATATTGTATATATTGTATACTATAAATTTAGTTACTAACATCTCGTCAGAGCATTGCCCGCGTTGACCAACAATAAAATAATATTGATACTCGGTTAATAGAGTAGCTTTTGAGTAAATCACAACAAACATGGCCCACATCCCTTCCCATCCCCTACCCATCCTCTCCTTCCCTATCCTCATTCCCTCCCATCCTCGCCCCTTCTACCTAACTCCTTCCAAATCCCTTTGAGGACAGCAACACATCCATTTCCCAGTGGAGTGGATGCTTATGGGCGGCGTGTATCGCTTAACACCAGGCGACGCGTCTGCTCGTTTGCTATCCTATGACATAAAAAAAAAAAAAAAAAAAAAAACAAACAAAATCAAACCTTTACTTTGTTTATCAGTATTATTAAAAATTGAAATTTCAGTAACTAGACAATTTCCCAGCATGTAATCTAGCTCACCCAACGTACTAATTCATATAACTTGTATCAAACGACATATAATTAAGTCATGTTAATTTATATAAAGCACACATTACAACAATAATTAATCTTATTGTGACGAAGCGGTTCTTTCAGATATTTAAAACTCAAATCACGTCGTCATTGCGACAACTATTAGGAACGCGTATGCAATCAAATATAATTGGCCAATTTTTATGGCGACCGAATCTGCAATCTAATACAGACCCTTGACCAGACTTTGGTGTATTGCACGAAAAAGTACTGGGCATTGGCTCATATAAAAATATGTTCTTTGAATCGTAATAAAATAATTATTTTACTAGCTTCAGTCCACGTTTTTTTAAGCCTTTTAACTAGAAATATATGTACATTGTATATGTTTCATCCACACAAATTTAAACTCGAATAAATATTAATTAATTAATATTTATTCGAGTAAGGGCCGATTTTTCAATGCATGGATAAAACTTATCCGTCCAATAAAGTATTACACGATAATATTAAAATGTCACGTAAACTGTCAAATACGGGCAATTAGAATACGTTTTTAAAATTGTAGTTTTATACATTGTTCGACGAATAAGTTTAATCCAAGCATTGAAAAATCGGCCCTTAATGTAATAGAGTAATAAATAATCATTTTTAAAGACGATGAAATTGACTCTACTTACTACTTAACTATTTAAGTATATACGCCATACAAATTGGTCAGATAATTTAACTTCAAAGAAATATCGAGCCCGTTGAACTCTATTGCAAACCTTAATAAATTTACCCTAATAAATATTATATATGTTTAAGACCATAATCACGGGTTTCTTAGATGCTCTTAAATATTATAATCTACCATCTAGAGTGAATCTATTAATTTATAAACTAACGTATTATAGACATAAACGATCAAAAGTGTTGATACACAGTGAATCATCTTCTCGTACGTGTTTTAGAGAGTTAGTTCCCTTCACTTTTTGCGATGATACCTACCCTATTATCCTTATTTCTCGTATTACAATGCAGATATAGCAAAGCTTTTCGATTACAAAACGTTTGATGGAAATTAAGAAATTTTATAATAGGTATGTTAGCTGAATGACAACAATCTTGTTATAGACAGATAAATAAATAGATGCAAGAATAAATAAATTTCTAAAAATACTCAATGATTTGATTAATGCAACATATTTTATATCTTATCTTAATGATAACAGCTTTAAACTGTCACAAAAATAAACGGGTACGAATGAATATATTTGTCAAAAAATAAAAATCTACAGTCAAAACTCCACCATTAAATCTCCATCAAAAACGTGCTTTAATAAAAAAAAACTTATTAGGGTCCGAATCCCGCCTCGTGATCGAATTTTTCCTATTCCATATCCTCGTGATCGAATTCTTAAAAAAATCTCATTTGCTATAAAACTGAATTTAAAAAAATCTTAATCAGCAATATAGCCACTGTATTCGGCTAGTGTAAGCTAAGAGTTGTGTAAGCCGATCCGCGATATTACACACTCGCAAGGACACTGTCAGCGTGTGACCTGATACACGTGGTTAGAACTGAC
Organism: Colias nastes; assembly: GCA_907164665.1. Taxonomy (NCBI): domain Eukaryota; kingdom Metazoa; phylum Arthropoda; class Insecta; order Lepidoptera; family Pieridae; genus Colias; species Colias nastes. Next base: position 3,113 of record CAJQZM010028292.1, on the reverse strand, counting down.
CGCAAATGTTAAACTTCATCAAAACCGGACTCGCAATACATCGTTCCCCAATGTGCCATCAAAATAAGTACATATTTAAAAATAAAAACTAAAAACTTTCATGAAATTATTGTATTATCACCGAACCTTGATAAGTGTTTGTTTAAATTAAATCTATATCTCTACATTTCTAATTGCGAAGGATGGGCTCTATATTGGATAAAAGTTTTCAATATAAATATTTTATTAACGGAAAGGCTCGACATAACATTATAATATTTACAAGAAAAAGAAGCAATAAATGCAAACGTTATGAAAATTCTATTATATAAACTTTAATAAAACTATTTCATTAAGGGTTGATTTTTCAATCCTTGGTTAAAACTTATTCATCGAATAACGTATAAAACTATTATTTCAAAAATATGACAGTTTACAGGTGACATTTTAAAATGTTCGTGTAATACTTTATTGGACGGATAAATTCTAACCAAGGATTGAAAAATCGGCCCTAAAAATAATTAATTCTTAATAAATTTAAAATTTACGTTTTTAATTACTTTTTAAACCTTAGGATATAAATATTATATGCACATTTGGCATTGAATTCTCCGATTGAAGGTTTGTGTATTTGAAAACATATTTGCGAATTTGTGCCTTTCATCATAATTAGAAGTCAAACATAATGCTAAATGCTTTCGATTACAATTTACTATTTACTTCTATTTAAATATGATATAGTTTTATGCAAACAAAAAAGAGTGTGTGTGACGAGCACACGTGTCAGAGGTGAAATTTCTTTGGCAAGATTCAAAGATACCAAAATCGTCGCCTTGCTCAGTAACGTGACGGTATTGCCATGACGCGACCTGAAAATTAACAACAATAATAATAATAACTCTCAACGCGCCTAAAGAAGTTTCACTTCAAAAATTAATTATATTGACAACTTATTAATCCTAATTTTATTAATTAATTATTTTTCTGAGTGCATTTAAAATCACGTAATCTTCTGTATAAACAAAATATCTCCTCTGAATTAAAAATACATTGTCATTAAATAATAATATGAAATAACATTATTTTGCACCCACGCCCTACAGTTCCCAGGTTTTCATAAATTTTTCGTAATATTATCTTAAAAAATAATATCCAAATGAGGTTAGTTGGAAAATTGTAACAATAGCTTACGATACTTACACATGATTAGATACATACAATGCACGCCAGGTTTTGTTTATTGCCATTATTATAGAAATCTGTGAACTTCGGAAATTACTCAACATTTCACATTTGTGAACACTGGCGCAAGTCGCAACCTTTGTCTGGTATTGTATCGTATGTATAAATATCAATTATTAATAATAAATAATCATTAAATTTATTTAAAGCCATATAGGTAGATGTTAATGTTCCCCTCCAAGACACTAATGAAGAAGATGTCTTCATAAAATATATACATAAACGCTAAGCAACACTCACACGTCCTTGAGAAACAATTATGTAATATGAAAAAAAACCTTTTAAACAACTTAGACCTCATTAGTGCAGTCGTAGAATTTTTAACAATAGGTAACTATATGTATAAAAGGTCACTTATGTTTTGAAATATTTCTATTTTATCTAACGACACGAAATTAACTGAAGTAACTGTGATTGTATCATCCATAAAAAAGTAAATATAACTAAAGTATCCCTTTCTCAAATTACAGAATGCCCAAAAACTGAATCACCATGGGAATCCTAACAGCTGCATCGACGGCTGCGAAAGCGGCCCTGACCATCGGAGGTCTCAGCAAACTGACTTTCATCCCTGCCATGCTCGCCGCGATGGCATACTTCAACTACGACATCCTCGACCCAGAGAACAGACCATTCAACCAAAAGTACCTGAGAGAGGAATACGACTTCATAGTCGTTGGAGGAGGTTCGGCTGGTGCCGTTGTAGCCAATAGACTATCAGAAATCGAAGGCTGGAATGTACTGTTGCTGGAAGCTGGTGGACACGAAACTGACATAAGCGACGTTCCCTTACTCTCTTTGTATTTGCATAAAAGTAAACTGGATTGGAAATACAGGTATGATGGATTTGATTAAATTGATAAAATAATACCTCTTGAAATATTTTAACAATATCCATTAAAAATACAAAGACACATTTACTTACATAATAGAAAAGGACTTTAATCATTCATTAGGATCGCCTTCTTGTAAGCTATTTTCTGAATCTGCGAGGTCGATAACGTTACCTGGAACAAGAAAATCAATTTAAAATATCGTTTAAATTATACTTTCAGAACCCAACCTCAAGATTCAGCATGTCAAGCTATGAAGGATAAGCGTTGTTCCTGGACAAAAGGAAAAGTTCTGGGCGGATCCTCTGTCCTAAACACTATGCTTTATATCAGAGGAAACAAACGCGATTTCGACCAATGGGAGTCATTTGGCAACCCTGGCTGGGGTTACAAAGATGTACTACCATATTTCAAGAAATCGGAAGATCAACGTAATCCGTACTTGGCGAAAGATACCAAACACCATTCCATCGGTGAGCTATCTTTTAGATAATTTTATTGAAATACAAATACGAATGGAATATTTTAATAATTGTATCATTAAATTCAAAGATTAGATAAGAATTTCATAATTCACAAAATAATTTGATTTAATATATAAGCATTTCAAAGAGTCTGTTATACAGGGTTACAGGAAAAGTCGATGTAGATCCGTTAAGGGCATGTAGTACACATCATTTCTGAATGATTTCACTAGGGAACCCCCCATCCTAAACTTAACCGTTTTCGAGATATTCGAGTTTACATTTTTTTTATGAAAATGCCCAATTTTTCGGCTATTCAATTGAATATTTTGAATTTTTTTGACTCTTATGATTATTTTTTTGGTTTTTTACATGAAGAATGAGATGCTTAATTACCTCAATGACTAAAATTGCACGTAAGTTAACTAAATAGGTCATTGTAGACGATCGAAACTTAAGAAAATAAGTACAAATTATAAAAAAATATTTTTCTTTTCTGGATATCTCAAAAAATTATTATGGCACTTGCTCTGCAGATGTGCTTAAAAACATCTACATTTTATCAGCTATCCAACGAGGTATAACAACCTAGGGT
>CAJQZM010028269.1:0-10888 GCA_907164665.1 Colias nastes | reverse complement strand
GATAGCGTATTCTATTCCTTGGCGTTTTGACGTTCGTCTCGGCGCTCTGTTTTGCAACACTTTACTGCGATGCGCAAAAACTACTGATTATAATTCAAAATGGCTGAAGACGTAAATAGTATCTAGATAATTCTGTGGTCTAGACAAGTTCAACATTATAAGTGGTTGTTAAAATAAATGTCACGTTGTGCTTTCATCGACCATCTATTAGATAGTTTTACTTTTAATAAGAACCAATGAATAGGTTATGGAAGAGGTTTTATTACGATACCTTATGTATTTATTTACACATAAAGAATCGTCTATTCGTAGCTACTGTATAGATTGCTTTCCATGTATCCCCTTATGTAATAAAAATGTGTTAAATCTTTCTTCAATGTAATTTTATTTTAAACTCAAAAACTAAAGCTAAAGTTGTTTTAGTCCGATTCATTTCGTCGCTTACGTCGTATCCTTTTCATCTACCATCTCATTTCTATGATCCTATGCCAAGACGCGTTTCGTGTATGGGATAGAACCTTAATTTTACATTCTTAACTAATTTTGTATTAAAAGTAGCATGTGTTGTAACTATCAAAGACTGCTCGATCAATATCTATTAAAAAAGCGACTTCCGTACCTTAAAAAAATATCAATAAATTTATGAATCAAGCTTTCTCATTCATCCTATTATAACCTTACGCAATAACAACCTGTATTCCCATGGCACAGGTAGCATTGTCGCATGCAGGGTTTATAACATTGGTATGCCCAAAGGCAGGTAGTGCTTCCGGTCCTAACACTTTCATTGTGTTGCGCATTGCTATTTATATCTTCTATACTAATATTATAAAGCTGAAGAGTTTGTTTGTTTGTTTGAACGCGCTAACCTCAGAAACTCTGGTCCACAAGACCACAACTTTTTAATTGAAAAAGTATGCACGGGTTTACTTAAAATTTTTCATGAATATTTTTAACAGGGTCAACATATAGGCCATATAATATTATCATCACGCTAAGTTCAACAGGTGCGGAGCACTGCAAATATAACCGCGGGCGCGGGGCACAGCTAGTAATATATTTTATAAAGTATTGAAGCTATCAAAGCGCTTTGTTGTAAAGCTAGTAAGCTGTTTCACAGACGTGAGACGACTGGTTCTTGTTTTTTTTTTTTTTATTTTATTATGAAGGAGTATCTTGCGGGAAGTATGGCGTGACCGGTTTGTATTGTAAATGTTTTACAAATAAAGATAGTAAATCTATTAAATTATATGATTATGTGTGAGAAACTTCTGGAATATACAATAACGATATTTAATTTTGGTTTTACTTTGAATTACAAAACTTGTAAACTTGTTTTATAATAGTTTCAGTTAGGTACTTTCAGTTAGCTTCTTTGTCCTTACATCATGTAAAATAAAAACTAAAGGCAAAGAACATTAAGGCAATTTTAAATTTATAAGTACTCAAAGCTTGTATAAGACAGAGACTTAAGTGTCCAGACTCACCATAAAATGTATACCTACCTACCTACTTTCTAGTATCTTCTTCTCCTTCGAAATAAGAATCAAAACTATTTTTTTTCCAATAATTCGTATTATTATTTTATCCACAATCCTTCCAAGTAATTTATTACGTTCCTAGTTTTTACAATGGCTGACAAAGCACGCTCGAATTACAAACTGGATCCCACGGGAAATCCACGAGCAAAAACATTTTTTTGTATTTTTTTTTCTTTCGGTCAATAACGCAAAGACTTGGGATATCGATAGATTAATATCAGGAATCGAAAAAGTGTAATTTTGTTCTATCGAATTTTTCGGATCATATTCATTTCAAACAAACACATAAGTAATCAAATATTTCCTCTTTAATAACGATAATGTAGATCAACATAATGTCTCATTTACGTGTGTCTTTAACACAGTAAACAGAATATCTGTTTGATATTTCGTTTAATAGCATGCAAATGCTTGATAAATGACAATTTTTTAAAGAATATAAAATTTTTTGTCAAACTCACATGGAAATTTTCTATCTATTCTTTAAAAATTTCACAGAATATCTGTTTACTGTATCTTTAATCACAAAACCAAGCCCTTACCAAATATTTCTCTCACAAAAAGCGATCGACCCACATTCGAGTTACATTCGAGTCGCGTGTCATATAGCCATGTATCGAGAATCTCGTAACTGCCACTTTCTCGAACCCCCAGGCCATGAAAATTATATAATACCCGGTTTTTAGTTTATTTGGTTATGAAAATCAGCTGCTTTTAGTTCATATTTGTGTGTGTTACGAAAGCTTTGGTAATGCCGCTAAGATTTGTCATCCGAATCGTACCTAAATACCTACTTCAGGAATTTGAGGTTTTTCAAACGGTTTTTGGAAGAAGGCTAATTGAATAAATTGAAACCAACAATAGCCAGACACACACAGAAACTTTAACATTTTGTTAAAATTAATAATAATGAACTTTTCAAAATTTGACAGAAAAAGGTAGGTTAGGATTCGAAATAATTAGATACTTCGTTAAGTTTTTGTTTTAAAGTAGGTATAGATGCCTATTTAATTCCGTAATATAGTACCAGTAGGTACCTACTACATGCTACTACTGAGAAATAGGCCATTTGTGACAAATAATACGAAACGTGAAGTGTGGCATTGATTATTTTAGGTACCTATCTTATAAAGTTGGTAAAAAACACATGGTTTCATCCGAGCCATCTCTATGCTAAATTTCATGCAAATCCGGTTAGATGTTTAGGTGTGGATTTTTATATAAACATCTAAATTCTTCACAAATTTACAAACTTTCACGTTTATACCTATTAGTAACATAAATATTTAGTGAAATTTGCGCTTTCGTAAAAAAGTGTTTTTATGTTTAGAAAGGATAAGTACTTCATTGTTTAAAGTGTACAAGGTGTACCTATAAATTGAGATAAAATTAAATATTTATTGAGAGATAATGAAAAGTTAATATTTTTCAGTTTCTGGCACAGTATAAAAAAAAGCCGCCGTTTTTTTTTAATAAAAATTAAAATCTCTTCTCTCTTTAGAAGAGATTTTAATAAATTAATAAACGGAATTTGTAGAAAGTAGATTGTAGGTATAATAAGATATAGGGTTACCAAAGAATTTTAAGACAATTTTTTTAAAACATAACAACGAATAAAGCAATTGCATTGTTTTTATTTAACACTTTTATTTCAACGATTTGTAAATACGCATCTATTGTAATAAGCACAAGCATTTTAAGTACCTACTTCTTATCTTTTATTTGTTAATACATTAATATGGCATTCGAACTGGTCTAATGAGAAGACTGAAGTTGGGAGTAAATAGCTTCAGATGCCTATTGAATTGAGTTTTTCTTTTTCTTCGCTTATTCTGTTTATTACTCCTTGGCTAAACCAATCCTTAGTATTAAAATCATAATTTAATGAACTAAACACGTTTATTATATTGTTATTGTAAACAAAACATACGAACACAAACTTCAGGTTTACTTTCCGTCAGCAGTTCACGACTTAACAAGGTCGTTTATATGTTATGTTGTTAAATACTTCCTTGATAACCAAACTTGACATTTGCATATACAGTCCAATTTATATTTGGTCCATGGTTTTTAATTGGAGATTGTAGAAACGATATCAAAAAATTAATAACGAAATTAATGGAGGCTAAAATTAGCCTACGTATGTGATTAACAACTTAAACAAATTATATTCTAAAAGCTTCCATACTAAATCCTTCCTCGACAACCGCTCTATCTTTAAAAAAAAATGCATTAAAATCCGTTGCGTATTTTTTAACCTCTCAGCATACATACGGGCAGACAGATAAACAGCGTGAAGCGACTTTGTTTTTTATTATGAAGTGATAGTGATGCTACTACCAGACTGTACCAAACCATCACTGCTCAACGTACCTTCAGATTTGACGGTAACCACTTATATTGACCACTAGCTGTGCTCCGCGGTTTTACCCGCAGTGCTCCGCTCTTGTTGATGAGCTGATATATAGCCTATAGCCTTCCTCGATGAATGGGCTATCTAACACCGAAAGATTTTTTCAAATCGGACCACTAGTTCCCGAGATTAGTGCGTTCAAACAAACAAACTCTTCAACTTTATAATACTAGTATATATTATCCATTTTCAGCCGGGAAGAAATGATTGCGCCGATCTCGCGGACCATATTTCGATTCAATCATATAAATCCTTTAATTTCGATTTCCGAATGAAAAAATAATATCTGTAGTCTGTACCTAATAACAATGACAATATACCTATATAATTGTATAGATAAACCCATAAACTATGCTATACTAGGTATATACTTAGGTATATACATATATCTACACGGTTCAATAGTCTAGTACAGTGGTTCTCAAACTTTTTTGGTGACGGAACCCTTTTGGGAAGCAAACTACTTGATGGAACCCTAGGTACAATAAAACAATAGTTTTTAAAAGTGTATTCTTTATTAACAAGCATAATAAAAGTACAATGTAACAGTTAGGTACTAATTATTACTTACTTTACCACATGGCAAATACAATAATAGAAAATACATATACATAAATTCTATTAAAAAAGAAAAAATCTAACTAATGGGAGGTATGAAACTGTTTTTTATTTTTCATCAATTGGTTGATATCAGGTTTGATAGAAGACAGTAAATGTTGAAGTCTCATATCATGTTCGGCGTCCAGTCTATTCCGATATTTTGTTTTCGTGGCTGCATAGGTTGAGAATCTTGTTTCGCACAATTGTGTTGTTGGGAACGGGAGAAGAATATTCAGAGCCATTTTGCCAAGCATTGGATATTCATCACGGATTTTGCACCAAAAATCGTTGAGAGGCGTCGTTTTAAACAGTGACTCCATACTTGTGTCTGAATTCTGATGACATTTCTAAAAGAGATTCATATATCTCGTTTGACATACTTTCGGGCTTTTGCAAGTTGGGTAAAAAAGGATTATGAATCCATGAATTCAGTTTCATTTTTGTATTCTGTTCTTCGGGAAAATACTTTTCAAAAGATGCGCGCATCGAACTGAGATATTGGACTAATTCTTCAAACACATCAACTTAAAACATTTCTGAGTCGTTATCGCTAACAAACTTACTGAGTGACGTAAAGCTTTCTATTTCTTTCTTACCAACGCAAATAATCCAAAAATCTAATTTTCTTTTGAAGGCAGTTATTTTGTTATAGGCCCGAAACTCTGTTGTCTGTTTACCTTGCAATGATAAATTCAATTCGTTCAGTTTTTGAAAGATATCCGCCATAAAAGACAATCGGAACAACCAAGTTTTATCATACAAACGGTCCTTCAAATTAAAAGAAGTATCTGCTGAAAAAAAACATTTGTAACTCGGCTCTAAGTTCAAATAGCCTTGTTAAAGTTTTACCCCGAGACAGCCATCGTATTTATGTTTGCTGCCATAATCTTCACACAATAATAAAAACAATCGGGATTGTAGTGGTCGTGATTTGATAAAATTAATTATTTTGACCGCTTCATCCATAACTAATTTTAGATTTGATGGCATTTGCTTCATCGCAAGTGCTTGTCTAAATTCTTGCGGAACCCCTACAGAGGTATCGCGGAACCCTAGGGTTCCGCGGAACACACTTAGAGTATAGCTGGTCTAGTATATTATCTAAACGTTACGGTTACTAGGCGTGATTTTTTTTTTGTTCTATAATCCTCGTATATGATCATATAGACCAGATTATACTATGTAACAATAGACTATAATAGAAATATATTATGTTTATTTCTCTTTACGGTCCATTTGAGGCGTTTATAAAGAATGATTGTTATAATACTAAATTATACATTGAATTCGTTTTTGTGCACATGATTCATGAAGTGAGACGTTGCTTGTCGGTTTTCTTTAGCATAAATTTTATTGTATTTGTTGTTATGTAGTAAAGTGTGTATCGAACCCAGGATACTCAATAATAAAATTGCAATAAAACCATTGCAGTAAGGACTTAATAAATAACATTAGCGCCCAAGAAACTGCGAAATCAGTGAGCAATAAAGAAGAAAGTTGACAGATCAATATGAATGATACGAACATGTTTCGTTCGCTGACAGCCGACAGGTCGTTCACTCGGTCGCGTCATCGGAAAGAACTTGCTTTTCGTTTGAAAACATATTTATAATAATCTGTAGATAATGCAGTACCATAATTATGTCTAGACTGTTTTGTAACTTATGACACAGATATATTACAAATCGTTTAATTAAAAAAATTCGGCATTATACAAAATGCCGAGACTTTGTCAACTGACGATGCCGTTTGTAAACGGCGAAATAATACACATTACCTGTTTCATATACCTATGCTAGGTATATGAAACTAGAATATTATGTTATTTTAATGTTCTGAGAAACTTAGTTGCCAACAATGTAGCCAAGGAAATATGAATAAAGTTAAAAATGTAGAAATGCATTTCCTTATAATTAATGATCTCGCCATATAAGTAAAAAGAGAAATGACGGCACATGCAAATAACATCGTTTCGTGTCATCTGATGTAAATGAGTCATTAGAAGAGTATTAGAGGATATTCAGTCAATGGTGAAGATCGCAGAAATATGCAGAAATAGTTTGTCCGTAAGATAGTTTTCGGAAGTCATGTGAAATACATTTTTAGTTTCAGTTTATGTTTCGCTACAGTTATTTAGTTTATATCTCTTATATAGGAATACAGTGAATGAATACATTTAATTAAATTTTACAAATTGGCATTATTATAGCTTAGGAACCGTAGAAATTCAGATCTTTTAACTTCTTGAATTATCTCCCTATTTTTTAGTTGTTCATAATAATAATGACTGATGGACAGGATAGGTTTTATCAATTTTACGAAATTTTGCTACAATCAACTAAAGATAGAATTCTAACATTATTATTTAAAAAAAGAAAAAGTAAAAGTCATACTGCTACAAAGGTATTTCAGAATACAGAACATAAAAGCACACGTAAGCAAGGTCTTGGTTAACTTTTGATGATTCACAACAATATTGCCAAATCAGAGGTATGCAATACAATTTCGAAACTTCCAGAAAGTAATGGATAGAACTTTCTTTGAAGCAACATGTAACTATAAAACAGTTTAATTTTAACCAAAAGCAACATTTTATGAAGATACTAGCTTATGCAGTCCGCGGCTTCGTCCGCTTTGTCTAAAACCTAATAAATTATATACTAAATCCTTCCTCTTGAATCACTCTATCTATTAAAACCGCATCAAAATCCGTTGCGTATTAAGCATACAAAGAGACATAGGTACAGAGAAAGCGACTTTGTTTTACACTATGTAGTGATCTGTGATACTATAATATAGTTATATTTTCTCAGTAGTGAAACTTATACTTATACTGATACCGGTATATAGTTTATATACAGTTAGTTTCACATAAGTATGAAGAAGCAGTTAACTGTGATTTTTGCAGTTTAATTGTCAAACGGTTAGCGTGTGTTCATTATATCTTTTTATTTGTATGTAAAAAAATAACAACGTAGAATAAGTAATTCTATTTGTTTATTCGTTTTAAACATATAATAACGATAAATCTTTATGCTTTGAGCAATTATGTGAAAGCATCATTAACGATATCAATTCAATGTAGTCCTTGATAGTATTTTTTTTTAAAACCCAACCTTAATAATTTACGATACTTTTGCATAATAGTTCTCGAGAGTCAAGTCTCGACTATAAACCGTAAACCTGAATATTTTGCTACATATCTTACACATATACCAGAATATAAATTAAACAGATATCTATTTACAGAAAGAGACATTTCCTAGCATATAACACGAGCTAATAACACATTACAGTATGTGCACAAAACAATCTGTTCCTTCCGTCGAACAATAATTATCTGAAGCAGACAAACGGATGTCACGCTATTTACAAGAATTCGCTATAAAACTTCCTCAATCAATATTCAAAAGGCAATTGAAAAAATAACACGGCACAAACAACGTCGGCTATATAACTTTCACTGCGTAGAAATGGACGTAACTTGACAAATTGGTCATTAGTGATTGGTGAATGAGTGAACGATATTATTTGGTAATTCAACTGGATTATATGATATATAATAATTGGAGAATAGAACATGTGCACTAATAAGGTTACAGCTATTCTTATACATTACATCGTAACAACTACTTTATGAGTTACCAATTATCATGATGTCTTAAAGAAGTATTATTTAAGTCATGTTAAAATATTACAGAAATATATAGGATACACAGTAGAATGAATACTGCTACCTAGCTATTTGCATGAACGAGACCGGACTAATAAGACATTTTCAAACCCAATATAATATGTAGTGTGATTTTATTCACTGCAATTCTGTAATGTACCGTGTACGCGCTGTCATACAAAAAGAAGTTCAATTTATACTGGACAATAACTTGATTTTGTAGTTTTCGCTATTTATAAAATAAGCTATATTTGTATTAAATTAAATGTCATTGCCCTCACAACTATTAAATTTTTATGATTTCCCAACAAGTTTATGAGAATAGCACGTTTTTATATTTTTCACACAATAGAAGAATACAATAAAGCTATCTACCGGTGCGGTGTAAAGAAACTTTTTATCGTTTCATAGAAAAACATATAAATACATCGAAATTTCATAACGAGGCTATCTATATGTTTTTTATTATTTGCTATCTATACTTTCAAAGAGTAAAAAAATAATATTAATAACAAAGAGGTTTATCTTCGAATACAGTAACTATATCTACATATTTGAAAGGGTTTGTTTGATGTAGTTCACGGGAAGGTAAATTGAATAATCTCTAAAAAAACCGTCACTCCTTTTTAGGTTATTCCTGAAAAGTTTAATTTCATAAATATTAGTTAATTTTAGTTTAAATTAGGTAGAATTGTTCCTTAAAGTTTTGTTTTGTTTTTTTTTTTAATTTTTTCTAAATTTGAAAGAATCATAACTTACTTAAATAGTCTTACATAATAATGCGATGTCCAAGAGAAACGAAACTCAAATAGTAATTAATTTAAAAACTAACATTAAAAAATTCTTAGAAACTAAACTTTTACTTATTCAGTTAAATAAATTTAATTTTATAAACATTCGGTAGGTAGGTACCTACTTAGGAGAGTAGAAGAATGAAATTGCCTTTTTTATAAATTGTTCTAATAACAATAACAAAAATAATTTTAATTTGTTTGTGATTCAACCATGTTTCAACTTAATTTGCCAGTCTGGGACATCAGAAAACATTTAGTTATCTACAAAATTTAATATTTTACGAAGTTTTTCATAAGAATCAAACCTGTAGTTAAAACAATTCTTTACCACTGTACCACAATATTTTAAAAACAGTTTTAGGGCCGATTTTTCAATGCTTGGTTAAAACTTATCCGTCCAATAAAGTATTACACGACAATATTAAAATGTCACGTAAACTGTCAAATACGGGCAATTAGAATACGTTTTTAAAATGGTAGTTTTATACATTATTCGACGAATAAGTTTTAACCAAGGATTGAAAAATCAGCCCAAATTACATAAACTTCAATCATCATGTCATCATTTTTCATTTACATAAATTGCTTTGACGAACATAAGTGGACATTTATTCTTACGTGGAAGATAATAAATCTTGTTCCCAAAATTTCGAAGTCATTATCTTTTTTTTAACCCTACATGTAGGATCAGGTTTCGTGGTCAACGACCTCAGGATTCCTGGACCTGTCAAATTTAGAGATCGAAGTAAAAACTGGATCTGCACGTACGTTGATGTTATTTATTGATGATGTTTTTGTAGTAGTATTCCGTTTATTTCGATACAAGACTTATGTAATACAAGTTTATTTTATTTTTATTTCTTACCTAATGTTAGTACCTTTCGGCAGAAGTAAATCAATGCCTTACTTTTTAATAATTTTCCAATTATAATCTAATCAATGTATGAGTGATTTATTAATATTATTATTACCTACCTATAAATAGTAAAATAATAGTAGATAATAAATCGCGTTTAAAATTCTCTAATCATGTAAAAACACCCACGTTTTATGGTTTTTACTATATATAAACGTTTTTACTTAATAATAGGCTGGGCAGAGAGCAAGGTGCGCCAAATGGAAATTTCGACAATCACACGCCCGATCGAGCGAGTCGAGTGAAAATTTTGTATAACACCATTGTTATGTGGTTTCGTAATCAACCCATTTTATGGTATTTAACGTACCTACTTTTGTTTGTACCTCCGCCAATTGTGTGGAACAAGGTGACGCTTAGTAAAATAAATACATTACCTAATAACTTTGCAGCTCAGACCTAAGTACCTAAAGGGAATTTTAAAACTTGGCAGTTGTTTTGAGTTGGGTATGAAGTCAAAGTTATTTGGGAACTACGTAAATAACAAAAAAAAAAACTAATCTAGTACCTATACTGTATACATGAATGGATACAATGTACTTACAAAATAATAATAACAGGATCCACATATTATATGAAGTTAATTAAAGCTAATACATTAATTGTGCCTCTTAATTTTAAACAAAATGTCAATTACCGGATTTAAAACACTTGGAATTAAAACAAAAAATAATCTAAATAAATACCTACTTACCTTTATACATTTCAATTGCGTCTAATAATGTATAATTTATCTTTATTACTGTACCATTAAAAGAGTTCGTGATTCGTGACTATATTTCATGACATCGTGCCGAAATGTCAGACAAAAATATGCAAGATCTGGGACCTAGGTCATCTAGGTCTTATAGTTTTTTAGTCATCTCAGTTTGGTCTATCTATGCATCAATCTAGCTATTATATTAATATAAGGGATTTTAAATTAAACGATGTGTTTCTTCTGAAAACAAA
>CAJQZM010028238.1:0-35313 GCA_907164665.1 Colias nastes | reverse complement strand
CAATAAAATAAGTAACTACACATTACAAATAAAATACATCATTACATACACTCTTGTTCATTTCATAAGTAACGCGCGAAACGGAGCTTACGGAGCGCTCTCGATTTCGCTCCTATGAAACAACATTCAGTACATTGCCTACATACGAAATCCAATAAGAGTGAAAGAGAAATCAGTCCTGCGCGTGAGACAAAAGATTTACTATGGAAAAATAGCCATTTTCGGAGCGTTCAATCAAGCGACGTTGCGCATCGCATGACAGCAGCAATTGCGCGCGACGTTGCCACTCCTATATTATAAACTAGCTTTCCGCCGCCCGGCGGCTCCGCCCGCGTTTTCAAAGAAAAACTCGTTCCCGTTCCCGTTCCCGTAGAATTTCCGGGATAAAACCTATCTTATATTACTCGTGGATAATGTAGCTTTCGAATGGTGAAAGAATTTTTAAAATCGGTCCAGTAGTTTATGAGCCTATTCATTACAATCAAACAAACAAACAAAGTTTTCCTCTTTATAATATTAGTGTAGACAAACACTATAAATACGATCACGAATGCAAATTCGGGGATTTTCTAATTATTGCTAAATAATAATTGAATTCGTTTTGAAATCCATACTAATATTATAAATGCGAAAGTAACTCTGTCTGTCTGTCTGTTACTCAATCACGCCTAAACTACTGAACCAATTTTCATGAAATTTGGTAGGTATGGAGATATTTTGATACCCGAGAAAGGACATAGGCTACTTTTTATCCCGGGAAAATGACGCAATCCCGAAAATCACACGGGAACGGGAACTATGCGGGTTTTTCTTTGACTGCGCGGGCGAAGCCGCGGGCGGAAACCTAGTACCTACTCTATAATTTTTAGTGTATAAATAGACATTTATAATGTGGTGCTCATTTTTTTTGTAATAAATTATCCTGCTAACGCTATTGTAGGTAAGTACCTATTTTCGTTGTTTTATTTCAAGTGAACACGGCCATACAATTTTGTCACGAGCCGCCTATGATTGTAGGTACTTTTGTTAGGCTCCTTCGTCGTCGGCTCGTTATAAATTACGTTCTTGATTTCATTGTCACGCGCTATGATTTGCGCGCGGATTTTCTTGTGTTGTGAATTTATTTTTGTATTATTATTATTTTTTATTTTTTTTTATTTTATTGATTCAAATTAAAATATTTCACTAGTATGCATTTGAGACTATATTGTATTATGTATAATTTATCGTAGGTATAGTTATTCTTGTAACGCAGTTATATTTTCGGTGGGATTAAAAGCAACAATTTGACCCGTGATTTTTCTGAAATATCACCACGTTGCAAATCACATCAATCATACACACGTATGACGAAAGTATAGTGGCTAACATTGACTCATTAGTTCATCACTGAAACCAGTGATAAATCAGTATATCATATTTTATTGTGTTTGAATATTTTTTAAACAACGATATATACAATATTATTATAAATCGGTAAACTACCAAAGTAGTCACAAAATTAAACTTGCAAACATTGGCAAAATATACTTTTCCGAATTTTCAGACAGACAAACAATATTATGTAGTTAGTTAAATTCACTTTCCAGTGAATTAATAAAAAAAAATCATATTTCTTAAATGATTTTAATTAAAAAGTAAAATTACATTATACGTGTTTATTATGAGCACGATGCTTCACAATGTGTTTTGATTCTAATATTATAATTTAAAGGAATAAAACGTTCTCACGAACGAAAGCACACCGTCAGCGCTTCACATTACATATAGCGTAGGGTTGTCACATAACTCCTCCCCCCGCAGATCCGCAACTATTTTAGGACATTGAGTGAAAATGTTGCGGCAGGATCAACTTCTGGGGCTGATGTTTTCTGTGTTTTCTGAATATTCATTTTCTTTGATTTGTAGCGACGATAGCACAGGAACATTGAAGTGGCCGCTGCGCTCAGTAGCTAAAGATGTAAAGTGGTATTGTCGTATGGTAGATGGAGTGCAGTCCCAAGGTTTTTAGCGTTCTCGTCGGAATATTACTGATTGGTGCAATTAAAATTTTTGTAGGTGTATCTTTAATTTCATTATTAATATTTGTAATAGTGAGGTCGTCAGTACGTAGAGAGCAGTTTGTAGGTAACGTTGCTATGAAACTGCCTTGGAGATGAAGGTATTCCTTACGCTTGCAGGATAATTTAACCTTTGTGAGATGAGGAAAAATAATGATGTAGTGACTGTCGTCCAATTTCTCCATTGCTGGCTTAGTTAATGTTAGGCAGGTGGATTCACAGTCGCTGGATATCTCTTGCGAGGTGATGAGGTTTGCAATACAGTCGGGTGAACTTCTTGTATGATGATTTAGGGTCTCTTCACATAGAAACCGATTGCTCTTCGATTGAACTTCGGGCATTCAGCCTCTATGTGCACATAAATATCTTTATTGGTTGCTATATAGGGATAGGGAGGTATGATGATATGATTTGTACGATTAAAGTGTGAGGAGTTATAATGGGGAATCTTAATATAATTACTATCCTATTTTTACTAAAGTATGATCCAGTGCGAATTATTCGCGGAGATCTACATTAATAATTTGTTCTGAATCGTAAAAGGAACGTAAAGTAACTAATATAATACTTAATATATCTATCCCTAACATAACATGGTGCGCTCGCGATGTACGCATAAAAGCTAAACTATCCTCTATATTTCTTATTACTAAAAGTAAATCATTAATATTATCGTCTAAGGAGTCTAGGAATTGCGCTAATTCTGTATAGAACCTAAACCATTTATCAATCTACGTTTTACACTGGTTTTAAAGCTTCTAACAAGGATGATGCCTTATCCAATTTTTCGTTTAAATGTTGAACCCTAATTTTATATAGTAATAATGTACGGTTATAATAACTAATTGGTCGCATATTTTAATGAATTTTGTTAATACATGGGGGTTACCATCAAAATCTGGGACCACCCTAAGCATTTAAAAATTTCTTCCGTGTCAAACGACATATTAAAACTATCAATACTTCTAATACTATCAACTAAACTATTTCTCGAGGACTGTTGGGTATTAACAGCCTCGGTACCCCGGGATTTCCTAGGATGGAAAATCGTGAAGGTTTATTCTAAAATTAATATAGGAATATAATATAGGAAAGCAACACAATAAAATAATTCTGTGCAACTCACATTGACATGGTTTCTGTATCGATGGCTGGATACTGCTGATGTTCTGGATACTCGCTTGGGTTTTTAAAAAAACCGGTCGGCCGCGCGGGGCCTCGGAACCGATATTCATTTCGGATATCTTCCCGCGGGCGACCCGAGTATCCTACCGACTGCGCCAGTTAAATTCACTTTCCAGTGAATTAATAAAAAAAATCATATATCTTAAATTATTTTAATTAAAAAGTAAAATTACAATATACGTGTTATTATGAGCACGATGCTTCACAATGTGTTTTGATTCTAATATTATAATTTAAAGGAATAAAACGTTCTCACGAACGAAAGCACACCGTCAGCGCTTCACATTACATATAGCGTAGGGTTGTCACATAACTAGTTTGTTTTATCAAAGTAGGTATCACTACTCCGTTCACGTTACGCGTCGCGTCGCCGCGGCCGAAATCAACAAGTCAAATGATTTTTGTTCTAATTGTATTTTGGTAGTAGTTTGTTTAGAATTTACATATTATCCATTGTATATTTTTTATTTTGTATTTGCTGTAAAATCAAAAAGTGAAAAACTTCATTAGGTATACTGTACAACACCTCGCTCTGAATCGCGCAAGCGAAATTTTTTCGTTACACAGAACATATACAACTTTCCGACATACTTCATTGAGGCCGGTCGGCCAATCGAGTATGTTGATAAACTTCACTTATTCGATGGAGGAATTCACCTTCCTTCTTCCACAGTTGCGTGACCCCGACGTGCATTGAACACGCAGTTTTCTTATACTAGTAGCAAAAATCAAAACCATAATATTATGTTTACCTACTATAATTTACTAAAAGTCGAGTGCGTCGAAATCGTAAATAATAATAATATGTTTTTCACCTTCCTGGTTATTTTCCCATAGTAAATAGTGTTTTAGGTTTGTTGTTGTAGGTAGGAATAATAATAATTATTCTTACTTGTTGGTTATGAAATGTATATTCAAATGATTTACTTTTACAAATCATTAGTTTTGAGTGAAAATGCTTGGATCAGCATAATATTATATGGTACTTCAAATACATGTTTTGATAAAAAAAACAATAGTGTAATAAAATAAAACTGCGTTTTATTGTAATCAATTTTGACATTATTTATTTCCCAAAATTAAAATAAAATAGTTTACGCCAACAAATATAACTTTTATTTTTATAACAATCCTACTTCCTACTAATGCGAAAGTTTGTGAGGATGTGTATGTGTGTGTTTCACGCAAATACTACTGAACCGATTACAATGAAATTGAGCACACATATAGAACGTAACTTGGACACATTGAATAGGTTTTATCCCGGAAATCCCACGGGAACGGGAACTATGCGGGTTTTTTTTTTTAATGCGGGCGGAAAGCTAATCGTTCATAATATAAACCGTAGCAGGTGGCGTTTTTAAGTTTTGTCTACCCATACAGAAAAATGGAAAACTTGTTTTAGATTCACGCCATCTAGAGTTAAATCTTTATCATTTTTGTATACGTCTGTGTGTGTAAACGACCCTGTATGCAATGACAGATGTTATAACGCAATTTTTTACCGAATTGGGTGGATTTTAAGGCAATGATATGACATATTTCAATAAAATATAATATTCAGTAACCGCCCTGACTATTCCTACGACTTTTAAAGGTTTTCCAATTACGCAAAAACTCAAATAAACTAGAAATGTAGAATTCAGCGCCATCTAGCGGGACATTGGCTGGGAACAGACCGTAGCATTCACCTTAACCAAAACATGACAGAAGAACTCTAACACATTTCAGATTCTATATGCATGGAGGAAATGTGACACTACAGACCCTGAATTCATAGAGCGTCGTCGAGCTGGCCTCGAGAACTTCCTGCTGCGGGTTGCCTCACACCCTCGGCTATGTTTTGATGACCAATTCATCAATTTTCTGCAACAGGAGCATGGATGGAGAGAAACTATTACTGACAGTGGTATGTATAAAGTTTAATTACTTAGTTACTTGTGGAAATATACCTAGCTAGCTTCATTTTCACCAGTGTCAATATTTAAAATGGATAAAGGAATGATTCAAAAACACATTTTCTTAAAACTAAAATCATAGTACAAAGTACCATCAGGCCAATTTAAGTGTCCTAAAAATCTTGATGCATTGAACTGTAACTTTTTAATATTCCAACACTATTTTCAAATTCTTTGTAACATGTTTCGTTTCATTGTTTTTTATATTTATTTATATTTCTTAATTATTCTTCCACAGGATATATTCTGCAAGCTGAAAACAAAATAAAGTCATTGTCAGTATCAATAAGGCTCAAAAAACCAGATCCAGAAATTGATAGCGTTAAAAACTATGGGAAACAACTAGAGGCTAATTTAGGAAATTTTCTTTATACTAGGTATTTAATTTTATTAGTAAACATTTTGTATTAATATTTACACAAATTCTCTCAATAAATAATATTTTTATGTGCATAAAATGAATATTTGATAGTATACAAGTTGATATTGTAAATAAATGATAATTAACTCTTGTAGAAAATAATGAAATTGGATATTTCAGATCTAAAATAATAGAAAAGAATTATGCTCTATGCAAACTTCATGCTAACTACGGCAAGCTATTCAGTGAATGGAGTGTCATAGAGAAAGAAATGGGTGATGGCCTACAAAAAGCAGGGCATTATTTTGGTAAGTTGCAAGATGACTCCTATTCTAATAAATTTAATGAGATATTTACAATATGTTTAGTAAATAAGGTTAATTATCTGAGCCCCGCGGTTTTACCCGCATTGCTCCGCTCCTATTGGTCTTAGCGTGATGATAAATAGTCTTAAAGCCTTCCTCGATAAATCTAACACCGAAAGAATTTTTCAAATCGTCCAATTTCAGTAGGTAGGTCCTGAGATAAGCGCATTCAAACAAACTCTTCAGCTTTACAATATTAGTATAGATAAGTAATTAGAATTTAATTTATCAACTAGATTATCAAAATATTACTTAAATAAGAAACTTGATCCTTTATTTGCTACCTGGCACCTGCTTCACATCAAATCAACAACTAAGAACAACAAAAAAGTGACAAAAACAAAACATCTCTCTACAACTTTCAAATATATATATAATAAAATGATGATATATGTTACAGATTCCATAGCAGATTCAATAGAGTCGATAGCTGAAGATGAAGAGCAACTAGCAGATCAGCTCAAGGAGTATTTATTCTTTGCATCGGCCTTGCAGCAATTGTGTGCGAACCATGAAGCATTACAACGCAATCTTGAGAATGCTAATGATGCTTTGAACAATAGGTAAGTTTTGATTATAATATTTTTTGTGTGTTTGAATGCATTATAATAATACAAGATTATTTTTATATGTAATAAAAATATCGAAAATACCTTTTACTTTGAATGTTGTTTTTCAAAGTTTTTAACATTATATGTTAATCTGATCATGTGTGTGAGCAAAATGTAATATCAAATATTAATTTCTAATGTAAATATACACAAATATGATGACAATAAAAGATGCAGAGAACATGAAATAAAAACCAACACAACAAGGGTGCTAAATGAAGTCGCGTCGCGCATTTATTGACATGGCATGTAAAAATCTTCCAAAAAAAAAAACATATCGCGCATTTTATTGGCACATTCTACTTCCTTATTCATAGGTTATACGCTCAGTTTGGCGTCAGTTCAGTCCATCAGTTTGATCCGGCTTAGACTGATGCCAGAATGATGGATGAAAAACACGGTTATTATTACGGTATTTTTGTCATTCTGAACCATCAGTCCGTCAGTCAACCGGTTAGACGATAATTCTCCCGTCATTCTGAGCAGACTGATGGACTGAACTGACGCCAGACTGAGCGTGTAACCTATGTCTTAGGTCAATATATACACAAAATAAATCAACCTTATTCGCATGAATAAAGTCGGATTTACAAAGCACCAAAGCTTCACTCCAGATGGACTTTGGTCAGGATATTATGTTTTCTAGTTATGGTTAAGGTTCTAAGTTTATAGCAATATATTTATATATCCACAGGATAGCAGAACGCACACGTGCTGCGGCCGGGAAATCAGGAATAATGTCGCGTCTGTTCGGCACCACGGAGCCCGACATCGTGCGCGACCAGAGCACGCGTGCGCTCGACGCCAAGATCGCGGCTGACAGACTCGCTATAGAGCGCGCACGGGTGGAACTCGAGTTAGTATCTGCACTTGTATACTGTACAGCAGCCTTTCCCAACCTGGGGCCCGCGGACTCCTCGGATTCCGCGAGCATGGTCCGCGGAAAAATAAAGAAAATTACGAAAGCCTTAGTGACCAGTCTTGAGACTTTGTATTTTTCAGTTATAAGATCAGTCATTCTGTCAAGTGATGGGTGGCTAAGCTATTTCATACAAAAACAATTCAATCAATTTTTTAAATAATATAGATTGACCTATCTGAGTATTGCGAATAAGTTTTTTTAGGGGTCCGCATTTGGAAAAGGTTGGGAAAGGCTGCTGTACAGGGTGTAACACATATCGAGTGGGGTGATGTTGGCACCACGGAGCCGGACATCGTGCGCGACCAGATATATTATACAGGGTGTAGCATTTAGAACTAGGCTAATGGGCCCTCTTCGCCGCATTGGCCCAACGCTGCTATTGTGAAAAGGGCCCATTAGATTGCCAATGATTTATCGTTATCAAAATTCTCATAAATATCTCTTAGTACCTACATTCAATTATCTTATCTTGTAAAAATTAGTTAAATATGATTTCGTTTTCAGGGAGTTCTCAAAGAAAGCAGCTGTTGAAATTGAATATTTCCAGAAACAAAAGGATAAAGACCTTCATGAATCACTTGTCAGTTTTATCGCTTTGCAAGTGAAAGCAGCTAAAAAGGTATTTTATTCTAAATAATAATAAAATTACACGCATAAAGATTTACTAATTATGTATAGCATTAATTGAAAAAAATATTTTTTTCTTTTTAGAATCTTCAAGCCTGGACGCAAATCAAGGAATGCCTTCAAAACATGCCTTAAAAGAAAAGCAGTCACCAAAATATCCTAACAAATGTTTAATATATTTTATATTGTATAAAGAAATTAAATTTTTATATTTCACTTTTTACGTAGTTGCTCCGTCGTTTTAAAAGGGGGTGGTTATTGGTCAGTATGATACATTCTCTGACTTTTATATGAATAATTTTATTAGAAAATAATTTTACATTCTACTCAGTTCCAAATATTAAAGAATGTCACTGTTGTTCCTGTGTTCGAATAACAAAATCAGACTAACCATCGACAGAACCGTATTTTTTTAAAATGCGCCCGATACATAATCTTAAAATGACGTCACACGATATTAAGTATCAATGGATAATAATTTTATTTATCTACTAATCAATAATCAATTATATTAATATCATTTTTAAAATTCATATACACATTTAAACTTATAACATGACCAATAGCCTTTCCCAAAAATACAGTAGAAAAGTCACAATATTACGCTTGTGTGTTCTATGAAAAACTATTCTTAGGGTTTACATTTTGTAGATATATTTTAAAACACTAAAATCATGATCATATATCAAATAGATTTATTGCAGCTACATTAATAAAAGTAAAAGACTTAGTTATATGTTTCCCAAAATAACACAAGTATGTATTCCAGAAACATCTTACATAAATATATTTATTTATTTGCTTTGTAAAAATGTTAATCCGTAAATTTATATGATAACGATGTATAAATATTTCAGAATTTTTTCTGATTTCCTGGAGGCGTTCATTTTTATAAACAGTTTGATTTATTTCTACATTTTCTACTGAAATCTTGAATATAAGCTAATTCTAAAACCAAACTAATATTTAAACTTGTTAAAGATATAATATATGGCTTATTTATCCGTAAAATTTTAATTAATTTTATAGGTAGTTTCCATTATTATCTCTATAATTTAAAGCCCAAACAATTAAAAATAATTACCATTACCTAAGATACAATAAACCTCATATCAAAGAGTTGAAATATATAACTTAGAGCAAATTTCATATAAATAATTTTATAATAGAGGTACCTGTAAAATTGAGCCATGTACATAATAGTGGCCATTTGCTGAATATATTTTACCTATCTTGATTTTTTTTCGCACCTAATACTAATATTAAATATCTTCGCCTCATTAACATAGTCTATATTATTTAACATATAGTTTTATTTTAAAGCAGTACCTATCCTATTAAATAATAGTACACTTGATTCAATAAAATTGTTTCTTTGATAAAGAGTGGGTGTATAAATACCCTAATGTGTTCATACTAGCATTAAAATATTTTAAAATATAGACCCATATTATATTCATCATTTTTTGATAAATTTCACATAATCATCTAGTAATGAGTAATATTACTTATTTTGTGTATTTATACATTGTCTGTGATTAAAAGACCAAGAAAATTATTCTTAAAAGCATTCTTAACTAATAGCCATCTTTAGAATATATCTAAATATAACCTTAATGTTACCAAAGCGGTCTTTGAAGGGAGACCTCTCAAAAACTGTTGTATTTATCTATTCCTGTTCCTTTCTAACGCTGTTTAATGTCCTTTACTAGAGCGAGAGGGAATTACTTGCTGCTGTTGACTCTTCGATGGCAAAAAGTGCATTGCTTATAGTCCTGGTTCCTATAGTCCAATTTAGAATATCATGAATGATTTATCAAAATTATTAAAGAACCTTTTGACAGAAATGCACATTTTTATTTAATATTCATTTTGAAACAACTATGGTTTCAGGAATAGTTTTAAAAGCGTCGCAACAATGATAAAATTAACTTTGTATAATATCACTGATGTAGCTTATCTTGATTCTTGGCCTATAGGATTTATAATTTTTATGATGCACCTATAGTTTTACAGCTAGCTTCATAGTCCATTAACGATTTAAGCAACTAACAAAAAAGGTGTCTTAAAAATCAATTAATAAAAACTTCTTATATTTGTGAAACAGAATATCATTTTTACTTGAAATTAAATTCGTCGATGGACTTGATGAAGCAAATAATTTTAATATTCCTTGGAATAAGTTATTAATTTATTTATTTTTGTTAATTAATGTTTCGTTGTATATATTGGCGATGTAGATTCAATAAATACTCTTTATATTGAATGTGTTTTTTTTTTTAACTTCATCATCGTGTAAAAATCCTTTTTCCTCTGTCCCTTTAAAGTATTTGTTACATGAAAACGTATTCGTCACTTTATAAAGATGTTCCGCAACAGTTACATTATTTTTTTAAGTAAATTGAATTGAAAAAGTGGAAACAGTGAATTAAGTGCTTTTTATTGTAAAAATTTAAAACTCAAAAAATAATATCATTTCAAACTAAGCACTTCGTCACAGACAATAAAAGCATTTAAGTATATCGATTTCAAATGTTGGAAACCTTTCATGGGATATTGTAAATTTTTAGTGACAAAACGAATTATGTCGAAATTATTAGAAATAGGTACTTTGAGACCAATATAAGTTTCCCCATGATATGCGACTCCATCATTGGGAAACTTTTGATGTCATTTAATTTTCTTTTATTCAGCCAAGTTTAAAATAGACTCATATCACTTCACATGTTATTTCATTATGAACAATACCAACTTTAAGTCACTCGAAAGCCTCTAGCTGTAAAAATTATCATGATAATACACTTCTATAAACTCGTTTGTAGTTCACCAACTGTAGTGTTGCAAACTATACGCATACAGAACGAACTTTTCAAATAAAATATGAAACATTTCGTGTTATGTTGACCTCCCCTGAGTCATCAATAATTTCTAATGACATTGAATTGATGGGAAATGGGTCATCGTTTACCACTGTTCCATACACCTCTCACACGAATACGTGTGCAGTAATTAAATTTTATTTTATTAGCTAAAATACATAAAAATGAAGCACCAAGAAGTAGGTGTAGATTATTGGGCCATGCTAAAAACTATGTTTGCGTATGGAGCTCTGACAGGTCTTTGTTGGATAATGTTAAGGCTTTTCCACGCCGTGTTCACGCTGCCGAGGCGACTGCGGTCACAACAGAATGATATCCAGAACTCTTTGAAAGAGCTTCAGGTATGGTTACTAATAAATATTCTATCTGGATTTCTTCTGATTCTTCAATTCTTCATCTATCGGAAATATTTGGAGAGAAGGACGAATGGTTTGAATTAGATTTATCGTAATAATTAAAAATACAATGGTTTTGGTTTTCGTTAAAATTAAATCCTACCAACAAGTGACATGTATCTCTTGATCTCACAATGTAGGTATCTAATAAGATAATTAAGATAATTTATTTACTAACCCAACGAGCTCCTTTGCCGACGATAACAATTAAAAAAAATACGAATTTCATAAAAATGCTGTCCTTCTCTTCTTTAATAGAGTTGTTTATTTTTAATCTTTTCTTTTCTTAGTCTTCAGAATATACAATCTATCTGTGTTATAATCCTAGCCTTAGAATACATATAATATATAAACTGAGGTTATATATAATATGTATTCTGAGATCGTAACAAATAGTTAGCAAGTTATAATAAGATAAAACTTATTTAAATTTGTTACACAAGGCATAAGAAGTTATTTCAAGTCATACTACAGTTATATGTAAACTAGGTACCTACTTAGTACTACATGTTTTATTTTTAGAATGTTTCATTCAATCTCTACAAACACCAATTGACCCCGGGTTATTTATTCTATTCTTATAACGTACCTAAGGAATTTATATACTCACGTACTTTTGCTCATTTTGCCGAATGTAAGAGTAAGCGTGAATTATGAAAAAAGTTATGTACCTTATTGATAGTCTTTGATGTACCCTAGTGTAACCCTTTGGTGTACTAAAATTTATTTTAAGGTACACTGTAAATTCCTATCACATTTTGAAGGAATGTTTTGCAAATGTCAAAACGTCTGCATTGCAGTTGAAGACGTAATATAATATCGTGTCTACAATGTTATCAGTATCTTATCATTAATTTCTAGAACCCTCTGTAGATATGTTTGTTAATAATTATTTATGATAATTATAATTATTTGTAACGTGTTCCTCTTATGAACTACGGGAGACAATATTTACCTAGATACAGCTTTCAGTTACCTACGCAACAAAAAAATATAGAGCTTACGTACATTCGGAAATATCAAAAGAAAGGTTTATGTGTTAAAAAATCCTTTTGAAATATATTATGTAGCTAAGTAGAGCAATTAATTAAAAATAACAACATTTCATTCAAGTAGCTATTCAATAGATACGCATATATACAGCTGATAGTTGAGTATAAGTAGGTGACAATAAATGCAATCCTATAGATATGCATTGTAATTCGCAATACCATAAGAATAACTCTACAATAACATGTATCGTATTACAGTAAATATGATTTAGTATTTTATTGCTATAATAGATCAGATTTATATTAACCTTTAATAAATATACGACATTATTTTGTTATGCCTAAATTGCCTTTTGTAAAATCACCTTATCCACTATTATTTCAGAAACGGTTTCCAGACCTCAATATTACAGAGGAAGACTTGAAAAATGCTGAAAAAGAACTCGACGAACTAATTAAAGAAGACAATGATAAGAAAGAAGCAATAAACGAAAAGGAAGCTCTAGAGGAAACAGAAGAAAATAAAAAAGATATCTAATATCAACAGACTATTTGAAGTTTGTACCTAATTAGTTTTTTGCACTTTAAAGAATAATATTGTACAACGTATTGTAAACGAAATAAGACTTCTTTGCATTATGAAATAAAGATATAACTAAAGTAAATATAATGATAAAACGTTATGATATATTGTAAACAATAAATAGCTTCCTTGTGTTTGAAACGAGATAATGTAGAGCTGCAACATTAAGAGCTCAGTAGAAAAATGAGTACAAGAGTTTCAATAAACAAATGATATTAAATACCTACATTCTTATTAAATATTTCGTTGACAACCTTGCGTAGTGGTCGAAATTATGACCTATATAATATTATCAGAATTTTTATAGAATGGTTTGATAAAATATACAACATTATTTAGCAATTTATTGCAGTAGATGTGGCATAGATACAATTGAACGACCTCTTATTATAAACGTTAGGAAATAATATATTTAAATGCTCAAACTAGACCAAATTCGATAATGAACGGTACATAATTATAGCTTCCACTTAGAACGTGATATCAGAACTAATAAGGTCATCATACTTTGCTCTTTGTTCCGATAAAAGTTCCCGTGGTGAAGTTTTGACTACTGAAATAGAGATGGCGTTGTGAACATTAGAAGCTCGCGAAACCGGCCCGCGGCAAGCACCGGGAGCTTTCACCCCGTGCTTTAACTTTATTGATCGGCCCATTCACAAGACTACAAACGTAAATAAGTTTATAAGCCGTTTTCGGCGTTTTATTTATCCGTAAACGTGCTGCAATGAACGTGCCGTTGCAACGTCGTGTCGATAGTTTATAGATAGCCGCTATCTCTGTATAAACAACGCAAAACAATAGCAATCAGTTGTTGAAACGTATCGTTATGTGTCAGGCGTGTCGTGCTCAATTAAACGTAATGTGCGTTATCTGGTAATTATCCATGAGAGAAGTTAGCGCTGTTTTGTTGTCGGGAACGTGTTAAGCTGTGAAGATGACCAGGTCGAGCTACAGACCGCTGGTGCCGCGCTCCTCGAACAACTCCCTAGAGAACCGGGATATAGGGTGAGTTTAGATCGATTTCAAGTCTCTATGGAATAAATTATAATAAAATCCTACAATCCTTTCCGTGAATATTTTGCTGCTAATGCGTAATTTGAAACGCCACGTATATATTTCAAATATTCGTAACTTTGTTTGTTACCTAATAGAAGTACATATTGTGATATAATTTAAACACAAGTGTCTTTAGAATAGAATATTGAACCAAGTTAATAATGACGAAACCTATTATTTTTTACGTGACACAAAAACATTAATGCAATAGTAATATTCATATACAATACTTATTTTACCATTCCATATATCGAGTTATCGTTTTGGACCGTGAGAAATTCTGTAACCATTTTCTTTGCTGATACCACTGATAAAAATTTTCGCTATCGCATAGGTATTATTTGTGAGAAAAGTGTACTTTGGAATCTAAACTTCGAATCGTTACGTATTGGTGTTGTAACTAGGAGCAAATATAATGAAGAAAATTTTAATTCTACAGATAGATAGGTATGTATATACTTTCTCAAGAAACACTACCAAAATTTACTTACGTCCTTATGTTATATAGTTTTAAATACAGATATACAAAAGCGCGATGAATTAAAATATAAAATATTTACTGCAATTAGAACAAACGTGTTGACAACACTCAATGTAACAAACATGTACTTACATGTAATGTAATACTACATAGAATGATATTTTTATAAATATTTTATGACGCACTTATAACGTAATATTTAATACAAAGTTAATGAGTAGAAACAGGATTATATCTTCTAAGACTTTGTCAATGCTCTTTTACTCACGTAATATATTAGCCTATAATAGGTTTAAT
Organism: Colias nastes; assembly: GCA_907164665.1. Lineage (NCBI taxonomy): Eukaryota > Metazoa > Arthropoda > Insecta > Lepidoptera > Pieridae > Colias > Colias nastes. The sequence goes on along the minus strand of CAJQZM010028238.1, from coordinate 20,538 downwards.
TAAGTGAGTACATGTACTTGAGAATATTTATATCCCGTAAGAACTAAGAAGGTATATACTTAGGCATTTTCATGCCTATTGTTATAATATACATATCAAATATTAAAGAAAAATCATCGTTGTTAACTGGAAAAAAACATATTATACCATCCTAATACATGATCGTTTTCAACCGAAATTGACGAGAAACAATTAACTATTGATGATACAAAATACCAATTTAATTAACGATACTATTAATACCTTGTAGAGTTTGTAATTTAATAAACAGTAAATATAAATTAATAAATAAATCTTATTCTAATCACAATTTATTAGTGCCAAGGTAAATACAGAGCGAATAAATGGTATCAGAAGCCTTATCGTATCAGCAAATACAATTCGATCAACACTTGGCTATGTACTTTACGTATGTATAGAATAGGTATATATAGAATCACGTGTATTGGTAACATCAGAAGGTTGCTAAGGTAACCTTAATTAATTATTATTAACATTTACTACCGTGTACTTTTACATATGTATGAAAAAGTGACATAACATATTATGTAGGTGAGTTAGGAAAACGCAAGCTTGTTTTGTACGGTAACAGTTTCATATAAATTCAAGTTGACAAAATTATAGAGAAAAAAGCATCAACGCAAAAATTTTAACACACAAAGCAATTATTATAGACGTTCTTACAATATCATCACTCCGATTTCCTTGTTTTTATAATATTATCTCTACATAGAGCATGGTATTGAGCAGAATATTTTTAAAATTTGAAACGTGTAGGTAATATTAGTCTTAATTTATTATAAAGACTCTATGATAAAACGAAGATAAATATACATTTGTAAGAAATCAAATGTAGCATATGAGTAATTGCAAGAATCATGAAAACGTCTTCAAGTTTTCAGAACCGTTTAAAATTTTATAAATATGAACGACGAAAAACATCAAACACAAGCAATCAAAAAAGTGTGTACCCTCTTTGAGTTAAATGGTTTTCTTTGAAGTATAAATTACCTTAAAACCAAATAATTTTCCATCATCTTTAAATAAATAATGGTGATTATTAAATAAATTGTTTGATACCGATAAAGCAGCTACGATTTATAGTAGCAGCTTCTGGAACTCTGCCAAAAGGTAGTGTTTTCGTTTAAGCTCAGGTCATGGCTACTACAGCTTCTACAATCGATATGCACTATCTACCTTACGATTTTATTTATTCTTTAGTAGACCGTACATGTAAGGAATAATTTTAAACTTTTTTTACAATTGAGGATTATAGGAGTGGAGCTAAGATACTACGAAGGTGAATTTCAACTCTCGTCGACGTAGAGTAATTGAAAAAACTCAATCGAAAATCCTGTTCCTTCATGTACTTAGGTAGTATTATTTCCATTCTAAATGGTTTGTTACCAAGATGTCCATCTTATCTAAATTCATACAGACATGAGACTAGTATTAGTATACATAATCATTAGTGATTCAGTATCTAATTACGTACTTGGGAGATATTTATTATAAGCCTCTTGTCTTTCAGCCACGTGATCGTAAATCGTAGCTTACAAATAAAGTACCTAAGTAGGTACCTAAACCCACGTAACAATTAGACTAAAATACTCTGTTAGTTCTCTTATTAGATTTAAATGCCATCGTGCGTCCATTGCATTTACCATTATATAAGTTAAATTGAATTACACATTTGCTGCCTTCCTGTTAGACAAGTACCTAAAGGAGAAAGTTACACGGAACTAAGAGTATTGCATCGAGTCTAAGATCCAATCACTTCTGGACTTAGTATCTGTCTCTTGATGGTGATATATAGTTGTTTACATAAGCTCTATTTGTGTAGGAGTGATGTCGAAATTATAATATGGTCTGGATTTGTTGCGTAGGTATACAAAGTTCTATGATCTGTCTACAAACGGCCTTTATCATAGTAGGTCGACATCTCATGAATAAACTAAGTAATACAACGCTGATATCATTTATATGCATTATGTACATAATTCATTGTTTACAAACGAGGAAAGTTTTGCGAAAAAACCGGACTCATAAGACTTTTTCGACCCTCTGTATAAAATTACTTATCTGAATCTATTTTATTTATTCTGAAAGAATCTATTTTAAGTACAGAGATTCGTATAAGTTTATATGAGCTAACAAAACTCGATTAAGATCGAGAAGATTGTTTGTTTGAAAATATGTTTCCTTAGTGAGAATTATTTGCAATAACCTAAGGTTGTCATTTATCCAAGCTTATCCAGATAAATTCATATTAACAGGATTTGTGTTTGAAGAAACGTGGGCGATCGCTGTCAATTACCTAGAAATCTAGTATCTGCGTTTGCAAGCTATCCACTGACAACTTATTAAAGGAATATTTTGTTCTTAAGTATATCGTATGTAATAATATTGCACCATCATTTTTTTAGAAAAGGTAAGTATCTAAGAAAGAATTCAAGATATTAATTTGAATGTAATTAAAATAAATAAATGAACTCTATTTTTATCTATAATTTATTATGTTAGGAGATGAAGAATATTTTGCCATTTAACATTATAGTACGATAAAGTTTTTCTGAAAGTATAACAACTCAAAATGTTGGATGCCATAACTGCAGACTGCGACGATTCTTTATCTGTACTGAAAATAGCTCTTAGGGCTTGGTTGTTATGAGCAATGTTAAAAGATAACGGAGGCAAACTGTAAAACTCACTAATTGTAGAGTGTGGTAGCATGCAACAAACGCGTGTCTTCAAAAGAGTAAGTGTATGAACTACCTATGTAAATGAAAATAGGCATGTATGTATGAACTATAAGTACGAACAAACCACAATAAAGATAAAACAAGATAATATTCTTTATGCGTAAACAAATATTCCATGATTCTAAAACAAGAATTGCCTTTGTGTTTATTACTATTTATTAGGTTAGTTAATTATTATAGGAATAATTTCATTAAACGGTCGACGTTAAAGGCTATTTAGCAGTTATTTAATAGTACCTGTCGTTCACATACAGAGGACCATATTTATATACAAGTTTCAAGGCAATACTAGTTTGTAAATTGTCATAATTATAAAATGCATAGGTTAACGTTAAACTAAAAATTAAAATGTTCCGCTTTAAAACAAAAAAAGAACGAATTCAATTTGTTTTTTAAATAAAATGTTTTTTAGGGAATATACCTACTTCTCTCCTGACCTCCAGGCTCCTGCCTGACATGGACGAAAAAACCTGTGGAAAAAAACAATTTGTCTGTCTGCCAGTCTGTCGAATGCCGAATATTATAATCTTCAAAATGCTGAACTGATTTCAACGGGAAATATCAATGTTTTAAGAAATTTGAAGACAAATTGTTCTTTGTTTTATTATTGAACTATTATTATCGAAACTAAATGGTTATTAATATCTTTAGACTTTGAACTTCAATCTACAAAAATTGGCTCGATTTTAAGTTTATAATTATGAAACTATGACGTATGTAGTATAAATTATAATGATTATATACAATTTCGTGCCAAAATACACCAATGTTTATTATGCATTACTAGAACGCATTTATAAACATAAACTTAATTTGGTTCGTGTCCAATTTGTCACTTAGGGAGCAATTGAGTATCAGTATTAGTAATGACAAGTGCTGACCTATATATTCATACAACAGCGACAGTATGTAGATAATCAATTTGAAGTAAGTTCCAATTAAAGGTAAATTTGTTCGATCTCCTAACTAATTTGTATCCCGCTTATACTATAAAAATACATAAAAGTTTGACTGTGATCCATTAATCATATTCTAATTGTTTCTCATTACACAAAAACTTTTCCGCGAATTTGGTGTACATAATAGGTACATAATAGTCTAGGTTAGGATAAACTATTGACCCTTATACTACGAGAGAAAAACCGCTACTTGAATAATAATTTATTATTTGCAACAATTTAAGCGGTCATAAGCCTCGCTAGTCACAGGTAGGTACGTGTAGTACATAAATAGTACACTGATAAGATAACGTCTCGCAGAATTCTCGTGTAATAACAAGTCATATTATTTTAAGTATAATCATTCATTGTAAATAAACTGTCCTAAATTTAATCCATATAAAGATAGAAGCATCTCAATTCTTAGGTAGGTAACATTATACCATCTTTGGTGAAAGGAGCTTCATTACTAAATCTTTATTCCATTTATTCAAAGACGAGCGAAAATGTATTCCAGTTCATTTTTATAGGTCACTGCATTTGTTTACGAAGTTCACAGAATGAAAACTTAAAAAACGTTTCAAGACCAAATTATATGAAAAACATGTTTACACGATTCTCACTTAATTCTATATTTTGCTCTAGCAAGAAAAATACAAGGGCAGCGGAAAATTATTAAGACTATAAAAGTTTTTGAATTTAGTCCAGAAAAAATAGTAAAGTGTCTATTATATCATAATTTGATTAGTTTCTTTTTTGCAACTAACCGTCTCATATATTTTAGTATACCTACCATTATCATAATATGTATAACAATAAATGTTAAATGAATCACTTTATTTTGGTAGTGCTACAATAATGTGATTATCTTTATTGAAGTATTTGCTGTAACTATTAACGCAACAAAAAGAATGTCAAAAAGATCGCAGTTGGTACTTAGACATGAATTTAAATCATATTGTAATCTTGATGTGATTATCTATTTAAGTATTTTCACGATTAGTACGCAAAATATCTCCTTTTTGTTTTCAGCAAGTCGATCAGACTTTTGTCCTCCATGTAATTTTAGCATTCTATTATGTAGGATCGCCAAGATATCGAAATTAGACCTTCTGATACCTGCGTTCCACTAAACGTATCATGATGATACATTCATTCAAGGAATCTGCATTGTAGCCTGTAGGTAATACGAAAACAAAAATGTATTATCGTGATTGGCGGCACGTGGAAGGAATACTCTACAATACGTATGAGAAGTCGGCCCTGCATTATTAAATCATAGATATCAACTGTTAACTTTAATGTCATGTAGCCTGTAGGTAATGATATTGTAAGGCTATGGAAACAAAAAAATCAAGAAGTAAGACGGTAGCCAATTCCATCATGATCATAAATGAGACAACGCATTTTTATAATTAAGGACTTAATAAAATAAAGTAAGGTTTAGTACAGCTGTAATTTTCGGATAGTTTTTTATATGTTTTATTTTCTAAAGTTCCTTTCCTTGCTAAAAAAAAATACGCCTATGCAAGTGCACACCAGCTTACCATAAGGCGACTTTGCCGACTCCGCCATATACTTAGATTAGTTGCTCGGGGCAAATTTACGTAAAAGTTGTAAATAATATTATCTACCTACATTGTAATTATCACTAAAACTCAATTATTACATTTCCATATCCAAAAGTACAAAGTTTTGCACGATATAATTAAAGAAACAGTTATACGGTATAGTCCGTGTTTTAAGTTATTTTCCTTTTAATTTTTAACATCTTTAGCTTTTCAGCAAGCTACGACGTTGCTAAAGCGTATATATATTCTTTTCCAGAGGTCGTTTTATTCATCCGACGTTTTCCGAGATACTTCATTGTGTCGATTTGACACAAAAAGGTATTCGATATTGTGAGCATACACCTTAAGTACAGTATAGAGAAGTCAAGGCTGCGAGATATTGACAGATTAGCTTTCGCTATCGCTTGACTCTGTTTATTATTAAGATTGTTAGAGACAAAAGAATAATATATTTTGTAAGACCCTTTTGTAGATTTAGTATAAGGTTATCCTGTCAACCTACTTGTATAAGAAGTTAGAGCCTAAGTAGATTGAAAGTTTGATATGAGGAAGCTTACATTCTTGGATAATAATGTATGTTGGTGTCTGGTGACTCAAGTTTATAGTACCTTTGAAGATATAACAGGTATAGCTCATTTCAACGACTCAAACTAAAACAATCTAAGTATCATGGTAATAGTTCTTACTTAAAATAATAAAACAGTTTGATGACTCCTTATAAATTCTATGTAAAAATCAGAAACATGAAGTCAATATTTAGATAGTATTCAGAAATATAAGATAAGTCATTCAATGTATTAATCTGGAAAACGAAATCAGTGATTTTTCCGCGAAAGCTGATTTCAGTTTACGTGACATCAGTCCAGTTTGGCTCCGGACCAAGTATAATTCCAAAAGATACAAGAGTTTCCTGTATTGTAAATAAACCATATTACGCGTTATTGAACCAATTTATTTATTCGTGTTTGTCCCGTTATACCTACGTAAAGAAAATAACAACGAATACGTTTCCGGGCAATTGTTACTGAATTATTTTTAAAAGAAAAATGTTTAGATAAAACAAAGACACAACAAACTTAAATGTTATGAAATTATATTTGGATAGTACCTATCTATTTTATATCTGTAATACTTACTTCTCATATATTTTACACAATACTAGAACTTTCAATGTAGTTAATAATATGATTAACTACTACTAGTACTAGCCTCCAACAACAGTTGACAGATACATACTCCAACTGTAATTTTTAATTTTATTCAACCTGTAAATGTTTACAGGGAAGACGCTATAGTGTAAACCACTTCTCTAACAATTTTATGGCTTTATTTTGATTACTAAAGTGATGCATTAGCACACGAGTTTATCAAACGTAAACATCATTTCTTCGATAACGATGATAAGATTTCAATAAAAACTGTTAAAAAGAACGGCTTTTGTTTTATATTATCTAATAAATTGTTGTTAGTAACAAATATTGGTAGATTATTATAAAGTTGTGATGGTGTAGAATGTTATAGATACCAGCTAGGTGTTAAATGCTCTTTGTTCACAAAACTAAGCTATTATAAAGGTTCATTGTAGCTAACAGAAAATTATCAGTTATCTTTTTCGACCGTAAACCTTTTTCGTAGGTACCTATGTCAGGATTATAATCTTGATAATGATCACAAGATGAAATCATCCCAGAGTTTACTTTTGGTTATGGCTTTTATTGCCTAATTTTACACAATACTCGTATGCGGTAGATATGGTATAATGTAGTACAAATACGTTTATTACCTACTTTATACATAGCTATAAAATAACACTAACCATTGATTTATTAAAATATCTTTCACCTACCTCGAGCTCGTTAAAGGTTTTGAAGGAACTTGGTATAAACTTTAGGGGAAGATGGGCATGATGTTGTAATTTTAAGGTAAGTATGTTATGTTGAAACTTTGGAAGGAACAAAAGACCGTGTTAAACCAATCCCTACACCGCCTCGTTACGTCACACATACGTAATCCCGGTTGATATTAATAGCAGCTGCTCACATGGCACTAACGCGGAGGTCATTCAACTTACCCATCTCAAATCAAAGTACTAAATATTTAGTATAATATTCATGCTGCTATGACGCGACGGGACTTAGCTACGGGAATGCAAATTGGGCAGTCATGTCCAAGGTGCGAAACGCGAATAAAATATTTAGTTGTGTAGAGACTGACGCGGACTTAGTAAACATAAGTGTACGGTAGGTACATGACAAATTGAGAAAAAAAAGTTTTTCCAACGTTGAATTTATTTCAAAATACGTAGATATAATGAAGCAATATATACAAGTATAGTATTTTAATATCCCTGCTACCTATAACTACACGATTACTTTTTTCCTTTAGTAGATAGTACCTACTTTCACCAACATTTTCAATTAATTCGAGTAAGTTATAAAAATGTATAAATATAATAAAGGAATTAGCATATAATATGTAATTACTGAAATACGAATATTTCGTGACATTCTTATCATTACCAGTCTGGCAAGCTATCCTTACACGCGTGTAATTCTAATTTAAATTTGCCAGAATAGTTATCGTGACAACATTCTTGATGTTAAGTCAATGTACCTAACTAGGTATTTAATAATACAATCGTGTAGAAAATCTACGTCACCTCTTATTTGAGGAAAAATGGTTGACAATATACAAGTGTTCGATAACCACCTAGGTAGATTTATCATAATAACGCTATGATTCTAAAGTAAACATTTGAGATTTTATAAACAAACATTTCACAACTGAAACTAAATTTTTTCCGCGTTGATACTGCATCCTGCAATAAATAAAAGCTAGCATGTATAAATATAAACTATAGGACTCTATTTACACTTTTATACAGAGCACAATTATTTCTGGAGATGCGTTGCGCAAAGATATTGCGTCTCAGATTTATAAGTGGGTCATTTACTATGTCTATGCATGTATTTATATTATGCTTTTGTGAATATAAATTTTATTCTTCAACTATGACATGCAACATTGAGAAATAATCTATTATTATATTAAAAACGGTAAGGTTTCATATAAATAATATGTACCTATTTAAATAACGGTTTCCGATTGAGTGAGGGTTAAGAAAGCTAGATACATCCTTACCAAGTAACGTCTATCCTTTATTTTTTATCCCGGGTCAACCCTGGAGATACCGGCCGCGGCAGCGAGACATAGATAAAGTGATATTTGACTCTATGATTCTTTCTTCTTTGCCTAACCTGACACCACTGATGAACTCCGGGCATGTGAAAGTTTGAGAAAATCGTTAAAGACATTTCAGAGATTACATGAAAAACACGGACAGATATTCAAAATTTTGTTCAAAATAAAAATGATACAACTCTCTAAATAGTATTTTGAAGGCATGCATTTTGAGTGTGACTTTTCCCCAAATTTAACAAATTGCAAATATATATATTTTTTTAAACTTATCTTCTATATATATAAAAATGAAACCTTTTGTACCTATTCCTTGAAGTACGAGGATGGTTCTTATGTAGAGAAAGCGTAAATATGTACCACGGGCGAAGCCGGGGCGGACCGCTAGTAAATTATAATCATGAATTGTTTCGAAGCATTAAAAAATGCTTGTGATAATACATTTATCGCAGATGTAACTACATTGAACTTGGATGACTTGTAAATTGCCGTCTTCCGTATTTCTTACTCGCCTATTATTTGTGTTAGTTTTAACATTACGCGATAAACATGAACATTATTTTCGTGTTATTATATACTAAATTAGGTTCAATTAGTAATTACTCAGAAACGGAACATGATTGATACAAAGTTTTACTTTACTAAATTACTTACAATCATTATATTTTATGCGGTAAAAGATAAGAAAATGATAGATAGCAGTGCGAACTGCCTTGGCCCTTGACCGCTTATCAGTTTGTACTTTTAATCTATAAAAAATAAGTTGATAATATTTAATCCATTAATTAACTCGGCTTGTTAATTATGAAAATTTTAATAGGCGATTCGATTTAATTACTGCTGTAAAAATCAATGTTTGATATGGTATTTTTAGATAAAACATAGGTACAGTGCTGTCTATTAGGTAATTATTAAGAATAAGTGTGTAATTAAAAATCAAAATTGATTAAACTCTTAAGGATTAAAAAGTTAAAGGCCATAGCTATAACAAAAACCAAAATATATATTCTGGTTTATTAACGAAAATCGATAAACCGATAACAAAAACAACCGTTACATGTTACTATTTAGTCACTTAATTTGTTGGTAGGCGTGTTATTAGTAACACAGTGATTCACGTGTCCTCAACCAAAAATTCGTAATATTCGACACCATTCATACTGATTCAGTTATCTATATTTAAACAACACCCACAGGCCGAAATATAGGGAAGTGTTGGGAGAAGAGATAAAATTTCAATTTACTTGTTTTAATGGGATAGATGTTTATTAATGTGTATTTGTTTGTGAGTTGCAATTATAAAAAAAAATTATACAATTTTATAACATTCATTTTACAAGTCAAAACACCTAAAATATCAGAGTTTATTATACAAGATTTTAGTAGAGGCAAATCGAACTCTATACCATAACCACAGACATAATTTTTCCTCAATCATTTATTACCCATCACAATTTTATGTTAAATCTCTTCAATTCGTATTTGTTTACAGGAATAATACAACCGAAGAGAAGAGATGTGCGTAAATGCACACAAATATAATTTACAATTATTTATTTTGGCGTAACAACATTTTGTACAAAAGGTCGTAGTAGGTAAATCGTTCTGTTTATTTTTGTATCGCTACCCGCTTAGTGGAAACAACAATCAATTAGATATTATAGGCGCTTCTTTCGAAAGCCAAGCGGATGTTTAAAATATGCTCTCTATCTAGAATTACGTGTTTATAAATTAATGGTACTCACAGCTTCTTTGAAATCTGTTTTTAATGTCTGAGACATGTAAATAGTAATAACGAGGGCAACCGTATTCCAGTAAATAAATGAATACATTTTTGGAAATTATCAATTATTTAGATTCTCATTATCATAATATCAGAAAGTATTTAGCTTAAAATAGAAGCAGTTTAAAAGGCATATATACCTACCTATTTATAATAATCAATACATACTTAATTATTATGGTGCAATATTGAATATCAATTGGTTTGATTATCGTAATATAAAAGAACTTCTTTAATGTTTTTTTACAAGTAGTATATGGTTATATACTTAATGTTGACAGTTCATAGCTTTATGGGATTAGTCACTAACTTATCCCATAAAAGACACCGTAAAAAGCGTCTGATGGGTTTACAGATAGCCTCTTTTATAGGACTCTGAAACGCTATTGAAGGTGAAGAGCCTTTAAGCTTCAAGATACTTTGTACTTTGAGCCGTATTTGCAGATTTTTAACCAACCGTTACAAGATGATTTATTAATCCTTTCTTTGCTCTGTAGATTATTGATTTCACCTTATAAGAGTCATTTATAAATACACGTACTTAAATAAAGCATATACAAATAAATAGTTTTTTTTATCAGTGTTGATAAATTTAGCGTAAAGTATTTTGTCATGTCCGGCGGTTTTGGTGATGGTATAGTTTGGATGATACATAGCCACACAAAGCCTTCCTCGATAAATCGAATCTAACAGTGAAATAATTTTACAAATCGGACCTGGGGTTCCTGGGAATAGCGCGTTCAAGCAAACTAACTCTTCAGCTTTATAATATTAGACTGACATAGGTAATGTAATAGGTATCCCACACAGTATACAGTAATATTTGCATGAATGAGCAAGAAACATCCTCACATTCATAGAAACTTTTATATATTTTACTATGTCAAGTAGGTAAAGCAATATTTTTTCTGATACAATCTATTACAAAAGAGAGAAAAGTGTTTTCTATTCACACCAAGATTAATGGCCCTATAATATTAATATTATACAAATCTCTCGAACTTGCTTAGTTCTTGTATTACAACTTTCCTTTTTAATGTAAGTTCACAAATTATTATCACATTGGTAATATTACTAAGTTTATGTCATAATAAGTATACAAACAAACATTTAGTACACATTACGCTTTTCCTGCGTTAGCAATGAAATTATTACATAATAAATGGTTATTTATGACGAAAGAGTGATAAAACCCTCATTTTACCGAACAACTTCATAAAGTATTATAATTGTTGTTGTTCTGTGTTGTTTTATTTTACTCTACATATTATATTTATAACAACAGAAGAGCTTTTAATCTTCTATGTTTGGGAATTATTAAGTAAATAAACACGTAGACCAAGAAAAGCCGACTGCCGACTTTATTAAATTTTTCATGGAACAGCAAGAGTGATCTGCGCAATTTAATAATTCTAATAAGGAATTTAATGAGATTTTTTTATCTATAACGTAACCTACCTATACCTGTTTATAATTGTTATAAATACTCACATTTTGAAACACATAATAAAAACAAACAAAAAATCATATTGTTGTTTAAATAAATCTTCGATCTTCTTTTTGGGGTCGATGACCTCTTTGGTAAAAAGCTTGCTTACAAAGTTATATTCACGTAAGGTATAAGTAACAACGTTTTTTGTATGAGTTAACTACATTTCTCGTACATTTTTATTTTGTTTTCATCAACTTAAACAATATGAGGAAAGTAGTGAATTTTACAACACGGTCGGTGGCCCATTTCCCTGGTAAAGACATTTCCGTAATCTGAAGTCGATTTCTCCGTGTCGCACGTGTCCTAGGTACGCAATCTGTTTACTTGAACCACGTGGGAGATACTTTGGCACTTGGCACGTTCTTATAAAAAAAGAATACCTATTACAATAAATTATTACTAAATTATAAATATTAACATAATTGTCTGTGTGAAAACAAAGGACTAATATAAGATTTGTGAAGTTTTTCCTACCGGCAATTTGACTGACATATTTGACGAATATGCAAAAAAATGAAAATAGCAATTCCAACAAGAATTAACTGCTGAATAATTGAAATGAATACCATCCGGAAGACCAAGGTGCTTTGTTTATTTAATCGCCTCACGAAATGCGACACTGACCGCATTATGTAGGTACACTCGCGGTCTGCAGCATCCACGTCTACTTTCTATCTTCTGCACCTAGCTGCTGGCTACAAGAATACTATCCTGCGTACAACTAAAAATAGCCTTTATCGTCCAGATTTAGAAGCTAAAATCGATTGTATAGTATTTAGGGCGCGCTAACATGTCTGAGTGCTGTCGTATTTTGAGATGGGTGTACTCGGCACTCGGCAGCAGTGTTCGGAACCGTACAATAATTATTGTACAAACACGATAATTTTGTGCCTACGTACGATGTACGATAGCATAGTATTATCGTGCGATAATTTCTATCATGCAAAATTCTCGAATTTATATTATTTCACCCATACAAATATGAAATTTTGACGTGTTTCATATCGAACTTTCATGGGAACAGTGAAATTTTGGGTATTTACCCAATGGGTTTCAGTGTCCTGTTGATTTGACAGCAGTAGTTTAAAAAAGATTAACTGTAGAGAACTTGCATACCTATCAATATTAAAATTTATATGATTTATTTATTTATAATTGACTTTATCCTAAAAACACAATAATTTCTATCCAAATATGCTAAATTTACGATAATTTTACGCCCCTGGTACAATAATCGGTTCGGTTCAGGTTGCTAACACTGCTCGGCAGTCGCGCGTTGCGCAGCGCCGCAAGTGAGCGTGTCGTTGCTTTGTGTTTTTTTTATTATACATCAAATTTATAGTGTTGTGAATTAATATGACCGGTGAAAATAAAAGCGCGTTTGTGCATCGTTGCTAAGTGCGATGCACTTGCGTGCTCTCCCGTCGCTGGATCAGTCTGCCGGCATGAAGGGACAACCGGTTTGGTAAGACCACCACTTGTGCATACTGTTACTGATTAGAAAGCCTCTCCAAGTTTAGCCTAATCTTAACATTTAAATGTTTTACACGCTCGCTCATGTAGAACACACTTGAAGCTTTGAGAGTCATAAGAGCTTTCATCTACATTAAATATACAAAACGTGATTCATAATATTATGCGTTTAGATAATAAAGTTTATAAGAGTAAAAAACTATTTATAATAGTATGATGAAATTGGAGTATCTTATTTTAGCAGCCATATAAAAGAGATGTAGAGTTGAGAAATAAAGTTCGATTATTTATAAAGGCAATATATTTTAGAGTGCACTCATAATAAGGATTGTATTGTATTGAACTAGTATTAAATCATATTATTAATAAAACGTATAAAATATTCACATTGAAAATAATTCAGTCTGTACCTATCTCTACCATCACGTACTCTTGCGAAAATTATGTGCGTGTCAATTTTAGAGAAAATGTTGGATTTTAAAATGAAGTATACCGTTCGTTTTCACATTTTACGTAATCACCAAACAATAACATTGCGTTAGATAAAGCCGAAGCCAATTTGTTTATATCGGACTTTGTTTGTTATTCACGCTCTACGTGCTTCGCCTGTTCCTTTAGGTACTACCTCCTAATCATTACTTCCTCACTCAAAATTAGTTAATATGTAGTTAGTAAGTAATTTAAAATATAGCATGAAATCTTTGCATGAAATAGAAATTCTTTAGGAAGAACTTTAACACAATAATGTTGGCATACAAATAAAAATAATCCGGCCCTGTGGGGCCTAATACAATGAAATAATTTGATAAGTGATTATTTGGCACCCCTCGTCTTGTACGCGTCACAAAAGGTCGTGTCTTTTCAAGAATTTTCCTCGACTTCTCTAAAGGGTAAACAAGGCAATTTCCCCCACGCCAATATCAGGACCGACAGACGCCAGCCGATATAGTTTAAGTAAACTATCTCGATGTGTTGACAGGCACCGTAACTTTATTAGTTTGTCCGTCTTACATGCCTTTTATCGAAGTTCAATATTCATATGCTACATTTTGTAGCAAGCTTTATAGACATGATTTTTTGCCATTTTGTGAACGATTCCAATTTATATTTTGAATTTGAGCAACATCGTGGATCGACAAGAAATAAAAACTAATTAATATTCGCTACAGCTTCCCTGATGTACCCCAGTGCCCTAGTTTTGTTTAGAAATAAGGACCATTTTATTCTTAAACTAGCGACCCGCCCCGGCTTCGCACGGGTGCAATGCTGATACTAAATAAACTACAGAAAAACTGTGAACGTTGTATATAAAAACATAGCGGCCCGCCCGCAGCCGGGCGGCCGGCCGGTACCGCCGCAAACGCTACGTCCCGCAATTTTTAAATCTGTAATATCATCGAAAATATTCACTTAAATCATACGGTGTAAAGGGCCATATAGATCTATATTAAATGAACAATGTATTCAAGGTATTTAATTGGTTAAGGATTAATGCTGTATTGGTTAAAATCGCTTCGAAAATTAGCCATTATTTGTCGTAAAAAGTAAATGACAAAAAAAAGTTATTGTGGGTTATCCATAAGAGATAGACATATACCATCGCGGACTTTTCTGTAGACCTTTTCAATGTGTATAATACTTAGTACATTATTTTGATAAAACTCGTAGGGTTCAGCCTGCGTTTGCAATGTAAGCGGAAAAAATGTAATTTTTTACGACATCACATTAGAAATCTCAAAAATAACAGTACTTCTCCACTATTTAATGGATGTTATTATACATATAAACCTTCCTCTTGAATCACTCTATCTATTAAAAAAAACCGCATCAAAATCCGTTGCGTAGTTTCAAAGATTTAAGCGTACAAAGGGACATAGGGACAGAGAAAGCGACTTTGTTTTATACTATGTAGTGATGATGGGGCAGTTTTGCTCATAAATAATTGTTTAATTATTCATTTCACGCGTTTCAAGGTCTTCAGGACAATGGAACCACTCTGAATAATAGCCAATTCACACCCTCTTCATAGTTAAAAGAATGAGGATAGAAAAAGGAAGCACACAATTGGATAATACGACCATTCCGCTATAAATAGAATATAGAGCAAATTATACGATACACAACTGATATGAGATTACCGTTCTATTTCTTAACAATATTTAATTTGTTTTCTTACTAAGAACTTTTTAGATTAAAATTGTGCAATATTGGTTGCTTTAATTTGGTTCATTGATAATAATGCTCAATACCTAGATAAGATATGAATGAACTGAACGTATAAAGTAAATCGAGTAATGAATATTTTTCACACCGTTTTTTATAAATATTTGCTGCAAGTTTATACTTTAAGAGCATAATATTTATTAAAGATGTGAATAGTAAATACATGAATGCTCTATTAACATATATTTTAAAATTATTTAGTTTAGTATCTATGCAAAAAACAACTGTTCCTCTATAAAAGCGACGCGACGTGTAGGCGACGCAACCTAATTGGCGTGTGATTGAAAGTTGATACCAAAATTGTGTAAGCTAAAATAAAAAATCTATAGACTATAGAGTCATATCAATTTATGTGTACCATATACATTTATAAATAATGTAAGGCTATCAATAAATAAATAGTGGGTCATAGGAAATTATTACATTTCCTTAGCGTATGTTTTATGCTTATTACCTATGTTACAACTTTAAAAGTATGTCGACAGGATTAGATTATTCGGGCTGTAAGTTCTATAATGTACTTCCTTTGTACTTCGCCTCTACCCATAAAAATGTTTCTGTCAATAAAAATATTGCTGTCTTTAAAATTTTTAATCGTTAAAGGTTGTACTGAAATGATTCCATTATTTTGATAATAAACCCATAAACTGAAGATTCATTAATTCCCGTAACCTCATATCTACAAATTAATAACAACACTAACCTATATTATATTACATGTAACTATTAGTCACATATATTTCGAACAATAAAATTAACGTCTACTCTATTTTCCTATTCATTATTCATCAATAACGCTATTAATTTGTAAGCGATAAAATTTTGGACGTAAAACTTCATTTCACAGAGGAACACATTTCAGGAAGTCTCTCTCATTTAAAAGTTATAACCACTGTATGAGATTATTATCATTAAACTGCACATTGTTGTCATAGCTCAGATGCTGATTAAAATTACTCCATACGGCTATTCAGTTGCGTTGTTACTGCAGTTATGAAACTATTATTTAAGACAACTGAGAGAAGACAATTGAAAAATAGACGGGAGTTTGTATTTCATATTATAGCCTGTTATGATAAAGAATGAAGATTTCTTATGAAACGTAAATTATTTTTTTAATATTTGTAGAGAATTTAGACTAACAGAGCCAGGGGGAAGATATTCGTATTTAGAGTAGACATTATATTTTGCATTGAAAACCAAGTAAACCGGACCTATCAAGTGTAAGATTGTACAGAATACAGCCATTGTCTCAAGGCAAGCAAAAGAAATGAAAACATTCTGAATAGTTGCTATAAGTGAGAAGTGTTTGCAGAAGCAACGATCTTTTGTCAAGTCATTTATTATTTCAGTGGGGTTGCTTGTTTTAGAAAAAGACTTGGAGCAAAAAATCTTAAAAATACAAAATATTATGTCAACGTTTTCCACCTTTATCAATATTCCACATTTACAAAACTCTTATTTTGCATTAAAATTCAAATGTGACCTTCTGAGTTCAGTATAAAAATATGTATTTACAAAATCAAATATTCTTTCGCGAATATCTTCTTTGAGAAATAATTTATAACAATATAAAATATAACTCGTTCAATTTAAATGAATTTAACTGTAATGGGATAAAATATGAGATATGAGATTGAGATTGAGATTTAGATATATTTATTTCTTTACTATATTGGGATTAGATGAGATTGGGTTTTATGACGCACCGGGCGGAGTGGAGCTCCGCCCGGTGCGGGATCCGATGGCGAACTGAACTTATAGTGTGGTAAAATAATAATTAATATACATTATAATAAAATATGCAACATCGACGCATTGCATTCCGGGAACATGTATTGTCTGTACGATTAGGTAATCGTACATTAACACACCTACATTTATATAACAGAAGCGATGAAACTATATTCAAGACAATAGCTTGATCTCATTCTCATGCAAAATTTATGTTTGGAAAGTGATAATACTAAAATTACCTAATTACAATAAAAATAAGGAACAATAATTATTCATGTAATTTAAATAACAGTAGGTACGTGATTAATCATGTTTTATGAACGTATTGGGATGTTGCTCGTATATAAATAATCATAAACGCCGTTTTAAAATCAGGTGAACTGTACATAATTATTACCTTTACGTAAAATTTTGGATAAGTAGGTATAGCATAGAGATATAAAGAGCATTTCTAAAGGTCATAAATCTAGTTCACCATTCGCCTTTCATCTCAACATCGAAAAGTAGGTCAATGAAAAGAAAATATAAAGTTCAATATTTCGTAGAAATAACCTAATTGATCCATTTCCAATACCTAATTTAGTCGATAATTTGAGCGTCATCGATAATAATTAGTAGCTTCCTGTTAACTGTAAACAGTTTGTAATACAAACAAAACATTGATTCATACAGTCTCGTTTAAGCCATTATTGGGTAAATATTTGCAAGCGCTTTAAGACTGAAAACCGAGATGGCGAACGTAACCGTAAACACGCGTATTGAAAAGGAGGATTCTAGGCCAGGAGAATCTATGACACATTTCTTTACAGTTTTTTCAACAATAGGCTATAGAACTTCAAAATTTGGCTACATCTTCGTTGATGTCCGATTTGTTTTTCTATGTCAAATTATACATCGAGCTCCTATTATCGTGACTATAATTAGATTCATATATCGACAAAATTGTTAACAAGTAATTATGTCGTTGAAATAGAATTAATGACCTCACTTTGTCGACATGTTTTGATACATCAACTATGAAATTTGTATAGTTCATTTACACTATAATAGGGACACTTAATTTATTACGAAGGTATAAGTATAAAAATTGGATACAATCGAATTAAATTAATTAATATGCGTGTCATTCAGTGTTTAGGGTGCGATCATATACATATATATTAATGCGCAATGATGTATATCGGGGCTCAAGATATACAAATGAATTACACTTTTATAGACCGACTACAAATTAATCGATTCAGGTACCATTTGCATTGGGTCAACGAACCGACATTTTGTACGAAAATCCTGTTTATTTTTTGTTGTATCGCCAGACATATTTAGGCAATGATACACTGGAAAGAGGTTTTTGTTGTATGCCAACAGGTCTTTTATAAGAATATAAATAAAATAAAGTCGTAACACTTAAATAAGCTGTTGCTATAATCATTACACAAAATAATGAGGTACAACGTACTTACATAAGTTGTCTCGAAGCAATAAACAGAAATGATTGTTTTAGAAATCGTTTAGAAATTTTACTCTATCACGCCGCACGCGATATATATATTTAGAAACATTTAAACAATAGAGTAAGAGGCATGTAAAAATTGTGTTCATTAGTATAATGTATGAAATTATGTATCGTAAGTATGTATTAAAAACAGAGTACTTTTAATAATTGCAAATTATGAATTCATATTTGGCTTTATAAAAAAATCGCGCAGACTTTCGAAAAAAAATATAAAAACACGAACTTTCAAGCACTTTAACTCAAAACATAAATTCACAAAAGAATCGCAGACGTCATTAAAATTTTATACCGAGGAACGAGCCTTGCAACACCCAGGATAATTTTCATGTGCATTCACCAACAATAATTAATTGGTGTGTAGGTATATACGGCAATGTGAAAACTGAATTAATTTTGCAGTATGCAGCTTTTCATTTTCAATGCGGTACTTAAACGGGGCCGTGAATGTTTTTAGATTTATTTTGTTGCATGTTAATTGCAATAATATAAGAGCTATTGCAAGAGCTAAGTCTGAGCATATCGCAAAGCTTGGCGAGAAACTCGCCCGACTTCCTTCGGGAACACGAGCCTTTTGGGCACTCGCCAAAGCTGTGCAAGGAAACTTTTGTCGGCCTTCATTGCCATCTCTACGCATGGAGAATGACCTGTTGGCCCACACGGCAAAAGAGAAAGCTGATCTACTTAGCTCCCTTTTTGCCGCTAACTCGACTTTGGATGACATGGGGAAAGCACCACCTACCATCCCACGGTTCAAGGGCTCAATGCCGGACATCAGGTTCACCCAGAGCGCCGTGCGTAAAGCACTTTTTGCTCTAGACATCCTATCGACAAGTCGAGTGGTCCCGACGGTATTCCTCCTATTGTGTTGAAGATGTGTGCACCTGAGTTGGCGCCGGTTCTCACGCGTCTTTTCCAGCACTCCTATTCCACAGGCGTCGTCCCGAATACATGGAAGACAGCTTTAGTGCATCCTATCCCGAAAAAAGGCGATCGCTCGGATCCGTCCAACTATCGACCCATAGCCATCACTTCCTTGCTCTCCAAGATAATGGAAACCATTATCAATCGCCAGGTGCTAAAATATCTGGAAGAGCGCCAGCTGATTAGTGACCGACAGTACGGTTTCCGTCGTGGCCGGTCAGCTGGTGATCTTCTTGTATATTTAACTCACCGGTGGGCTTCAGCGATTGAGAGCAAGGGGGAAGGCTTAGCTGTCAGCTTGGACATAGCGAAAGCTTTCGATCGGGTATGGCACAAAGCGCTTCTTGCGAAGCTTCCTTCCTATGGGCTTCCTGAGAAATTTTGCCAGTGGGTCGCCAGTTTTCTCACAGAGCGTAGCATAAGTGTCGTAGTCGACGGTTCATGCTCTGATCCTAAGCCTGTGAATGCTGGCGTCCCACAAGGCTGCGTCTTGTCTCCCACTCTGTTTCTTCTGCATATCAATGATATGCTGCTAGACGGTAGCATTCATTGCTATGCAGACGACAGTACTGGTGATGCAATATACACCGGCCACAGCAATATTTCTCAGGACCGCGTCATTGAGTGCCGGAACAACCTCGTGTCTTCAATAGAAACCTCCTTAGAAGAGGTATCTAACTGGGGTAGACGTAACTTAGTCCAATTCAACCCCAAGAAGACACAGGTCTGCGCGTTCACCGCAAAAAAGCTTCCCTTTGTCGTAACTCCTCGTTTTCAGGGTATTCCTCTCTCTGCCACAGCTAGCATCGGTATTCTTGGTCTCGAAATCTCGAGTAGCGTACAGTTCTCCTGTCATCTGGAAGGAAAAGCCAAATTAGCTTCACAGAAACTTGGTGTGCTCTGTCGAGCGGGGCAGTATTTCAC
>CAJQZM010028237.1:0-52015 GCA_907164665.1 Colias nastes | reverse complement strand
AATCGATGGAGTTATGCAACACCTTCCGAGCCATAAAATATTCACTCCGAGACAGTGTCATCGCTTCAACTTATATCTGACTTATTATTCTCTGTAGCGATATGTAGAGTTAAGTTAGTTCTAAGTTGGATTGTATTTATAGTTACCGAGAACAGTTTCTAGCAATTAATTTGTTAAGTAAACTGTTGATTTCAGTAACATAATTGGTTTATTTGTTAACAATTATAACAAATAATTACTTGGAGGGTAAATTATACGTGTTTGTATTAATAAATATAAAATGCATTATTTTTGATTCATTGAGATTGTAAATCTGTACAAAGTTTTGTTATCATTATAAATTATTACCACAAATTATTAAAATAATAGTTACTAATTACAACGAAAAATTAATTGATTTCAATGAAAAAATACAGTTCATCTGTTTTTCAATTTATTGAATCTAATGTTATCCACACTGATATTATAAAATATAAACCAACTCCACCCGTCTGTTACACTATCACGGCTAAACCACTGAATCGATTTTGATGAAATCCTGAATACAGACGGACTACTTTGGAGAAGCTAGTCTATTTTTGTTAATACAACAAAACTCGAAAGGACAAAATAGTAGCATTGAAAAACAAGTGTACATTATATTATACTAGCTGTCCCAGCAAACGTTGTTCTGCCTTACTCTTCATCATTTAGGGGTATGAAAAATAGATGTTTGCCGATTCTCAGACCTACCCGAAACGCACACAAAATTTCATGAGAATCGGTCTAGCCGTTTTGGAGGAGTATGGCAACTAACATTGTGACAGGGGAATTTTATATATAAGATAAAGATATTTTACCACAAAATTTATTACACAAAAGCCGAACTTCACATATACTATAATATTTGCTCTTAGCGTTTCTCATCATAAGTTACAAATGCCCAAGTGTGTTGAGTCGGAGTGTTTCCACCGCACATATTAATTTGTTCCTTCTTATAAAGTTTTCAGCAAGTTTCTAAAATGTTAGTTGAGTGAAGCTGCGGCTCACTTCGCCTCGTATTACAGTTTTGAATTTTAATTTTCTCGGAATAATTCTGGATGGAAAACGGAATTTATTCGACTTTTTCACTGATAATACTTTTTACTGTTTTCTTCATGGTGAAACGTTTAATTAAATGTTCATGAGTAGGATAAAAAATTAAGTTGAATTATGACCTATACTCTAAACTATAATACTATAATAATATTATAAAGAGGAAAGGTTTGTATGTATGTATGTATGGTTTTCACGCATAAACTACTGGACCGATTTTGATGAAATTTGGCACAGATAATCTTTAGACCCTGAGAAAGAACATAGGCTACCTTTTATTGCGAAATATGTACCACGAGCGAAGCCGGGGCGGACCGCTAGTCGCAAATAAAATAATAACCTCAAAGGTATAAGAAATCGCTTTAATTCTTAGTTTTATAGTACCATATACGTTTGTACTGTTCTTTTTTTGCTAACGATGTTCTATTTTTATAAAAACTTAAGAACGGCTCGACCAATTCGGTAAATTTTATTTGAACATTTTTGTTATCGCACAAAAAAGATTCTTATGGATAATAAAAATGATTTTATATTATTAATTACTACATTGAACAAATTTCGGCTGGATTTTAATTTTATTCGTCGTCGTCGTTGTTGTTGGTAGTGTGACCGAACCTTTACCAAAATGTCATGAGCTTATGTTAATAATAATTAACGATAGCAGTTTCTATTCCTTAGCCTAGGACTATTCGTCGCAGTTTGTCTCAGCCTGCTGATCTATTCAAAGACTCTTCAATTCATCTATTTTTAGCATCAATATTAATAACAGTTATAAATATCCTCAATATCAATCGGAGCCAAAATTTAAAGTAAGCTAATGGCACCTAAAGCCATTTGGCATCGCAGCACTCGCAAGAAAAATACGAATGTAACGAGCGAAGGGCCCTCACTGGGCTGTGAGATGAATGCTTAAGTGGCTGATTGCTTCGGTTTATTGTTTCCCTTGCCCTTTATGGGTACCTGATCGATTACCTGGATGGAGTTGTTTTAGAGGGAAGGAAAAAGCCACTGTGAATACTCGTTTGGTGGTCTTAATTCGTCAAAAAGGTCACTTTTCATTTTGGTTGTGAATGCCCTATTGCAATTTTTTCGTGCTTTTTCTCCTTAAGAACCTTCATTATGCATTAACAAAAATGTTCAAATAAAATTAGCCGAATTGGCCGAGCAGTTCTCAAGTATTGTTCTTTCACATTTGGCGATTCATTTATATTATATAGAAGATATAAAATCGTTTTAGTAATCTGTAAACAATTATTAAAGCAGTACTTCAAATAAAATAACCTAAAAACACCATTAACGACCATCAATACCGAAATTTCAAAGGCATTTCACAATAGAAGCCTCTACAAATCCTTAACCTTTAAAAGCAGTCGGGGTTTATAAAAACAGAAATCTTAAGAATCTGTCTATAAATTCGGCGCCCCGGGAATATCCTCATAACTCTATTATTCCGGGGATCAAATATCTTAATGTTGGATCCCGAAAACAACAAAGAATTTGAAGAACTAAGGAAAACCTTCAATAAGGAAAAACTTGGGATGGTTTATGATTTTTCAACTAGCGATTCGTTCGTGTTGATTTCTTTTAGAAATTTATAAGGAATATAAATTTTAATTGTAAATTTATTGCGCGCAATAATGATAACTCACATTTCGAAGACCATAATACGATCCTAATAAAATCAAGCTTTGTTTTAAATGCTTTTTGATAAAATGTGCAAAATAATAAATAAATTCAACTTGTTTATATAAATACCTACCTATACAAAATGTTATGTCGCAGTACATTTAACTGTACTCCTCTGAATCGGCTTAGCCGATATTAATGAAAGTTTTGTAAATTTATAGAATATGCGAAATATGAATCGAACTATTCGTATATTTAAATCATAAGTTTGTATTATCAAAACAACACTTGCTATTATCGTATCTAGATATTATATAATCAATTTTCTTCGATTAATTCCAAAATTGTGTCACTAATGAAAATAATTTTCCGTTGCTCCGGTATTAACAATTGAAATATAATTACGAGCTATACATCCCAAATTAAGAATGTACCGGCGGCCATTGTCATCGACTGATTGAGAATTACGGCCGGAAAATTGCTTGATCGAAGTCTCTCGTGAGGTTCATGGGGGATGATATTCACGACATTTTGGTACTAAAAGCAGTGAAAATGTTTTTGAAATACATAGGTACTAAAGTAATTAGTATCAATTATATTAAACAGTTGATAGTTCGTTAAACACTTGATAAACACGTTCTATGTAACAGATGCTTGTAACCTTAAATAAATATATATTTAACAAAAGTACGTATAATTTTGTTAAGCTATCATGAAAAATGTGTGGTTCAGGGAAATTTCAAATAAATTTTTTAAATTACTTTTTCGCTATTTTCATAAAAACATTCCAATGCAATTGGCACTAGTTTCAACAATTTGAATAAAATAGAGCTTTCGAACTAAATCAACCGAATTTTATCGTCTAAAATGTAATACTTGAATAGAAATATCCCATATTCGTATTTTTACTATTAGCACGTTCCCTGCGCCATCATTATCAAAGAACTTTCAGCTGGTGCTTTGGAGACCTAAAAGATCACGAAACTTACCAACCCTTTGGTGCGTTTGAGACCTAATCAGTCTCCTAAAGATACAGTTTTGAAAATAATTTATATCTTCCAGAAAACAATGACATATACTTTGAAGTTTTTGTGGATGAAAGATAGTCTATTGTTTTATATTTTGCTAGGTTCGCAAGCAGTAATGACTTTTGAATAAACTACAAATACCAAAAAAAAATTAGATATCGATTGTATCTCGTACCGCAACCGAAGATAGTTCAATATGTGTACTAAGTAGTGATGGGAATAAAATAATATACCAGTTGTCGATTGAAATAGTTTTATTAAATATGCAAAGTGTTTTTCATTAAAACATGGTAAGCACATTGATTGCTTGCATTGCGCGCATATGGTAACAATTCGTTTTCCGAACATTTTCCAAAATTTTTATTATACTGGACGATGCAGCAGTATAATCCGGCTTTGATTTTTTGTTCTTCTCCGTAGCTACTGCTTTCCGAATCGGTGATCAATTCAAAAGTGCTTGTAGAAGAAGTCTAATTGAATAAATAAATGTTTGAGTTTGAGTTTGTTAGAAATCTCACCAAAATAAATAGATTTTTTACACTTTTTTCTTTTAAAAGAACTCATTGTTTATTAAAAATAATCAACACCTAGATACGCGAGTATTATTCCTACGTCGTGATCCCACGTCGATGCTAGGACAACACTAAACCGAATCGCAGCGTCCGCGCCGCCTACCCTCCCTCTCTTGCGTCTACGAGGCGTACGATTCCACGAGTACCGACATATCTCCTAACGCAAGGAATGAATATAATTACAGCACTGTGCGTTAGGGACCTAATCCATCTCTAATTTATTTTTAATGTCATTGAACTCAGCTTTAAGTAGGAAGTAAATATGTATATTTGTCCTACTCATACTTAAAGAACTTTACAAGTTAGATCCTCCCGCAAGGACTGAAATAACACGATTATATTCAACGCACAAAACAAAAGTCCTGCAAGGGATCTGATAGATCTCGTAATGCAGCGAACGTGTTAAAGGTTTTTTTTTGATGAATGCATGCGTGTTTTTTTTAAACTTGTAAATAACTTATTTTATTTCTTATTCAGTGATTATTTGATAAGATTGTACTAACTGACATTGCATTGACGTGACTTTTGTTTTACTTTTTTTCGTCAAACGTGGTCAAACTCTCTCCTGTGATATTTCCTTCTTATTTGGATAATATTTAATAAACGACCTGTCACTTCAACTCCAATTTGGTATTAAGCTATGTAACATTATATGCAATAGCTAGCACATTGCGGTGCCGAGTTATGAACTCATTAATTATTGCTATTATTAATTAACATGTTCAGAATTGTTCAGCATCTAATGTATATAATATTATAGCGAAGCAATTCTTCAGACTGCAATACAGAAAGCTTGTTAATGACGCGTGATATAAACTTTCTCTTGCTTAACTTTTAAATGGTGCTCATAAACATACAACAATTTGGAGAATATTATCAACTTTATAATATTCTTTATAAAATTTAAAATCGCGCTGGTACTTCATCTTATTTATGCGTGTTGTTTAGGTTTCATATGAAAAACAAACTTACAACAAACAGAATAATTATTTTAAATACAGACCTAGGGGTTGATAAAATAATAAGCCTCCCTTTATTACTGCAGTAGGGTAAAACAATCTAGAAAGTACTATATGCGCAATTAGTTTTGAAAATGTTACGAGTTTTTTTACGTTTACGAAAATTTATCTTTGCGGTGCTCATGCTAAAGTTTCAAGGGATGCTTAAAATTTATATTAGCGTTATAAAAGTGAAATAACATTTAGAATGTTCGTTAGCTACTAATAGATAAATGGACCAATTGTGATGATTTTTGGCACACTTGTAATAAATAAATGTGTGTTCTTTCTTTCTGTCTTTGACATGTTGTGAATGAAATATCCGTTTTCATAAATCAAAAAAATAATATAGATTCAGAGACCATGAATATCATATTTTTCCAAAAAAAATACAACAGGTTCTTTTGCTATATTAACTTTTCCCACTCTGAAACTAATTGATTCGGCTATATTCCTAGTCAATTGAAATTCATTTAACATATTCAATTAAACGCCAATCTGGCTGTTGGTCTGGCGCGTTGCCAGGCAACCAGACTGTAACTTAACCTGAACACTCAGGATTATTACGTGTTAATACGGGGATTATTTAAATAGGATATTACTTGTACGTGTTAAGAATTTCGTGTACAACTATCCTTACTAATTTTAGAAATGTGTTTTTTGTAATTCTTTCACATCGCAGCAGCATGATTTTTTAAGTCTGGAGATAGTTAGGAGGCGTAAACGTTTGACGGTATGACCTTTGTATGTAATTTTCAAGGATATTTCCTTTCTCTGTGCGAGCGATGCCGCGGAACGCTTGTAGAAAATATACCTATCTCTACATATAAAAATGAATCCCTATTTCCCATGGTCACGGCATCACGCGGGAACAGGTGGACCGATTTCTATAATTTTTTTTAAATAATATTCCTTGAAGTACGAGGATGATTCATGGAGAGAAAACATAAACATAATAAGCCGGGGCGGAACGCTAGTAAAAAGGTTAATACATTCGATAAATCGTGTTCAAATACAAATCAAAACTACTAATGAACATGAATCCCACTATAAGTTGTTAGTTTATAATTTACCCGTTCCAGACCCTTCAGATGCAAATGGCTTCTCATTTGGATAATAATCATTAACAGGGAATTAAGGTTTAACTACTGTAATTGTACGTGACTATTCGATTTTCTAGACTTCAGCTAATCTTAGGTTAATACCTCGTTTAAGTTTGTAGGATTTAGCTTAAATTTAAAAAGGATAATGTAAATTTTAATCTGGTAGAAATAACTGTTCTGAACATCTTTGTTTTTAAGCAAATAAACTTATATTTGTACAATACTGACTACTGAAAATGTTTCAACAAAAACGGATGGCATGTTTTATATTAACAGTAAATGTGGAGATGTTTATACTATGCTTAATATTTCAATAAGTTTTGTTACATGTAAATACCGGCAACACCTTTACAACGAACCTTGTGAAAGCTCATGAGTGGCGGTGATCGATCGCTTCGTTTGCCCGCTTTTAAAAAAACATTAACGTACAATCATACTATATTCAAAACTTTTTGTAACAACTTACTTGCCTTAAAAAGCGTATATGTCAAACTATAGCATAAGTATTTACAAAAGTAGCACAGACTATCCAAGAGCAAGAAGAAAAGCAGAAACAACCACCCAAATAAAAATACCAATTATTTGTAAAACAAGCACACAAAACAATAACTATGAAACAAGCGAACGAGCTAACATTTATCAAAGGTAAGTCTGGTTGTGTAATTGTGTGTGCACTCATTAGAACCAGATAAGGCATTTTAATGGGAGCTGAGGTAAACAGGGAATGGTAGGGAAAGCGATACGTTTGATAATTAAGCTGGAAGTTGATGTTTGATCCCTTGAATGTTGTGTGAAATACAAAGATTAAACGTGTGTTGATTAGCTACAAACTAGGTGTTGGCTGGCTTTAGTTTTTGTTTTATTTCATGGTAGTGTTTTGTTCAGTGCTAAATAAGTTTGTTTAATTAACAATCACTGTGCGAATAGAGCCTTAAAATATTTGTTTTAAACCTTTATAATCTATTTTGATTGATTGCTTCTTAGTTAGAATTTTGTAAGGAAATAGATATGATGTAGATATACAATAATAAGACACTATTACCTATATTACAATATGTATGCAGAAATCTAAATTCCACTGTCCAAAAACCGCATAAGGTCTAAAATTGCTTGGTCATGCTCTGCGGAATTGAACAGCCATTTAATCTCAGTTTACAAACAATAAATAAATGCAATATCTATCGAAACTTCTAGAACTCAGCTGTAGAATATTTCGAATCAGAATTGTGAGTTAATTCCAGTTCAGAATACAGTTTTCCACAAACATTGTTGAAACTTTGGCGGAGGCCATGTTCAAACAACCGAAATTTTTCACTTCAAACACAAATAACTTGTATTCTTTTTGATTTGAATACACTGCGTTTTGTAATGACTTCCTCTTGAAAGCAAATAGACAGACGCAGCTACGTATTCATTAGACACAGCAATCTTAGTAATATCACAGATATAAGTATAAATTATTACCTAATTTGTGAAAATTTTTATTGGAATAATACGTAATTATTTTTAGGGGGACCACTGAACGAATTTTGATGATAATATTTGCTATAGACACATTATTTTGACAGCAGGTGAAACCGCACGGTACAGCATATACCTACACAGATATTTCGTATGACTCGACATTGAGTATAATAATATTATGTACATGATTTTATGAAAATAAGTTAAAGATGTAACTGCTACTGTGTAAAGTGGAATAAGCTACGTTTCCTTGTAAATAGTCTTAGTGAAAAGGTGAGAATTAATATTTACAGACTATATACTATTTAGAATCATAATACCTTCCACTTTTATTACTACCACATGCGCCAGCGTCATCAGAATGTGACATCACGTACCCTGTGAGTACCCTACAAGTCCTCGATAAGAACTATCGATACTAAAGTTTTATTTTATCTCGCAAACTAGTTAGTAGGACAAAGTATTTGTTGGGTCGGCAATCAATCCGTAACGAGAGCACTTATTAAATATTGTTTTAAAACTTCCAAGACTCGGTAAGTATACGAGCTTTACTGAATACATTTCTTCAGGCTTTTTTTGAGAAATCTTTTCTTTTCAGATTCGGATTTATTATCCTCTGTAAACTAAACTGTAGCACTTTTATATACCAGTATATAAAAGTGCTACAGTAGTAAATAGTATTATTTAATCAATGTTATATTATGAAAAAATAACATAGGGAGTAACGCCAACTTAACAATTATGAAACATTTTTCACACTAAATCAATTAAAATTACCTACCAATAAATACGACAATAGTTTAATTTTTTTAAAACCACATCAAAACCGATTCAGCAGTTTTCAAATACGTTAACAATCTGATAAACGAGTTCCAAAGGAAATAGCAATTTCAAATGAAAATTGTCGATACTCCACCTTCTTACAATAAATCTTGTGTAATGGTTTAGAGTATTTTTCTTTTGTACCTATGCATCTTTGGCGAAGGAAGAATTTATCGAGTCCGTTGTAAAATACTATGTGTGGACCACAAATATTCAGTACAATTTAAAGTAGTAACCTTCGATGAATAATAAAGACATTAGAAACAAATTGAATAAATATTTTACATACAAAACAGTATTTAGTTGAAAACTTGTAACATAAAATTATCATCATTCTATATTTCTTGTCACAATTTTCTTTGTAGGTTTACGCCATAATCCACAAGGCTTGCCAAGTGTAGGATTTTAGGTGTCACATAACGTGGAAGTTTTTCTATTTGAAATTCCTCACATTATTTTCCTTCAGTAGATTTAGTGATGCATTAAATTGAACAATCAATAATTTAGGTCCTTTTTTTGCTTTTCTGTAAGAAGTTCTGGATCACCATTCATTAAATAAAAATATGATATTGACTTTACAAAAGTACAATTTAATTTATTGTTAAACACAGTACGTGCTCCAGAAGTGACCACGCACATTGAAACAGATGAAAACTCAAAATTCCTATAAATCTACCTCGTTACCGAAATTAAAGCGAATCGATTCGGCTTTTATTAAAAAGCAGCGCGGCAATAAATTCAGTTCAACGGACGTGCAACTTAGTGGAACTTTTAGCAAACGGCTCTTGTTTATTTGTTTTTTTTTTTCAGTTTATCGATCTTTTTGTTTGGCTAATTATGTGGAACGGGGTGGAAGTTTGTTTTTGTTCGTAAATGCTTAGGGTGTAGAGGTGAGGAGCGATTTATAGCAAATTCAAGTTTATTTATAACAATAGATAAAAATAGAACACTTATTTATACTACTCATATATTATATTACAATTAACTAATAAAACTGAGACTGTTAAAAGCTCGAAATATGACTCAATCATGCAGTTATATTACTGACAATTCTCATAGATAAAATTTTAGTTGTATAATATCATTAATGTACCTTAGCTATTATAAAATCCGACGAAACATGCAGGTTCAATTAAATGTTAGTTACTCCTCCGTAACGGCTGGACCGATTCTCATTTGAGGAGATCTGAGAATCGGCCAATATGTATTTTTCATACTCCTAAGTGACAAGAGTATGGTAGAAGCACGTTTGCCGGAACAGCTAGTATATGTATAGTAAAACCTTCCTCGAGAATTACTCTATATATTAAAAAAACCGCATCAAAATCCGTTGCATAGTTTTAAAGATTTAAGTATACATGGGGATATAGGAACAGAGGAAGCTTTGTTTTATACCATGTAGTGATATAATCAACACATAACTCCCCACAACACGGGTAACACAAACCTCTTAGCCAGGATTATTTCCACAAATTGCTGCCAATCGGGTCACAACTGGCCCTTACCCTAACAACCATCTGTTCTGCTTTATACGACATAACAATCGTTCTGTATATTTATGAAGCTACGATGCTGCCTAATGAGGAAACAGTTATTTTTCTCTTGCGGATTTTTCCGAATGATTTTTGTAGTCTTGAAGGCATGTACAAAATAAAATTGTATTAAATTAACTGTATAAAGATGTATATAATTGTATTTGAAGAAAAATCGTAGAGTTTAACACATTAAGAATATTATTTACACTAATTACTGGTTATTTACTGGAGGTTTTACATTCACGCCTTCATGCTCAGATTGCTTACAAAAAGTTACTTACCGTACATAAGTTATAACAGGTGTAATAAATATCTAAATAGATAATGCAACTAAAATTGCAATACAAACTCACAATAAAGCTTATACCTGTGCTTATACTGCCTACGGAATCCATAAAGGAGGATCAAGATTTTAATCTAACATAACAATAATTCGTCTTATAAATCGTATAAGTTATAAGTGTTCAATTCAGCTTTTATGGGTGACTATAAGACGTATTCAAATGCTTATCACATCTATTTTTTGTTCTTTCAAGTCAGGTGACGTAAAGTAATCCAAAAGTAATAATGCGCATGCAAATCTTCGCTAATTGTCGTATTTCCGAAGACACTCGAATCATTGAATCGTAAGAGCCCTAAACAACGCACTTGCATTTTACACCTTGTTCAAAAGAAATAGAAGTCAATTCACGGTCATACACAATCAAAAACAAATCGGGCGGTAGGTGACGGTAGCCTGTCAGTCAAAAAACTCAAAAATACGTCAGTCGTCTTTAAATATTGGTGGTGATTGCACGTGTTCTCTCTGTGTGGAATTATATAGAGCTGCTATTACATACCCTTCTTGCCTTTTGGTTTTGTTTTTAAAGGTGAATTGAATTAATCGATGAAATGATTTACACAGGTGATGGCAGTATAGTAGGGAAAGTGAAAATGAAGAAGAGCATAAAGTTCCGATGTACGTAAAATGTCAGAAATAAAGATAATCCCTGATTTTGATTGTTTTTATTTTTATTTTTTTGTAATTGTCATAATATTGAAGAATGATCACTGTAAATACTTTTGAACTGAGATTTTAATGATTAGATTTATATGGTTTAAATATATAAACCTGTGTTTGAAAACCATAATATTTTATACAATATAAATTTTGTGTTATTTAACCTTCTTTTCTTCCATCATTACACCAGTTTCAGTAAGACACTTTAAAAGTACTATAAAATTTTCCAAGTAAATCAATCCAACAAAGATATACCTATTCGCAATCGTGGGGTTATACTCGCTAATTTACTTACAAGGAATTATCGAAACAAAATCGTTACTTACAAATACATATTAATCTCTTTTAGCACAAAACATATAATTTGACTAAATTATGCATGAAGAAAATGCATTTAACCACTCTATATAGATATCATCTTCGGACGCTCCGGGAATATGACAGTTGCCGAACAGTGACGAAGATTTCTATGCGCATTATTACTTTTGGATTACTGTACACGTATGTCACAATACCTTCAAAAATTGATTCACCGCTATCTAACGCCAAGGTTTCAGTCCATCGCTGGGTAAATTGGCAAGGCGCCAACTTTCACAATTTTTGCGGATCAAGCCGCGGCCTCCCGGTTTGTTTGTGAATTCATTTCAATTGTTTTATTGAATTAATTATCTGAAACCTATCGCTTTGTTGTGTGGAATTACAGATTTTGTTATTTTAAGTGTATATCATTTTAAACATTTGTTATTACGAGGGTTAGCAAATTAGTAAAGCGTAAGCAAATGTGAACAAAATAATATTTGGAAATGTTGCGGTAGAATATGCTTATATGCGTTTAGAAATGTCATGTTTAAATTAAATATAGCTGTTGTATTTTCAATGGATTTAAATCATTTGCCAGCCAATAACACCTCTAGCGAGTCTATACACTTATACAGGATGTCCCACCGTCGGTATTCTAAGCTCAATGGAGGTTATAGTTTTGCATACGCTGAGTACGTAAAAAATACTTATAAAATTTCAGATTCATTTTTTTTTCAAATAGATGAATTCTTAAAACTCTTTGTGTACACCCATAACAAGCAACCCGCCCAACTTTGCCACCCGCACGTGAGCTATCGTTTAATATTATGTTTTCATTGACAAAATGCTCACATTAGGGAAGCGTTATATGCCGTCTGCGCGAAGCTAGAGAAGAAAACATGAATTTTAAGGAAAAATTTAGCAAAAAATTTTTGCCGTAAGTAATTTTGTTGTTTAAGTATTTTTCACGTGATCAGTGTATGCAAGACTACAAGTCTCTTCGCGCTTAGTATACCGATGGTGGGACACCCTGTATACCTCTTTATCAATCTTCGTGATAAAGATTGATTTGATCTTCATTCAATGATTCGCATTTACATTTTATGAAAATATCAGTGGTCTTATTGATACATTACAACTCGAGCCAACTTCAGCTTAGCTAATATTTGCTTAAAGCTTTCAATTTAAGTTAAATTCTTAGTTACATTAGCATCTTCAATGCCAATAGTTTTTCATTTATATTTCTTAACTTCCACGTCAATTTTTTTCTTTACTTTTAACATAACTCCATGGGATGAAGTCTCATATGGGATTCTAAAATCCCACCACTGCGTCACGAATCTCCAGCAATTGACGCATGGCCGTCGATAGAGCCATACGTCACTTGTGTTGTAAATAACGGGCTAATGGCAATACATTAAACTCAACACAAATAAAGTGGCCGCTCGCTTCAGCTATTTTTCAATCTCAACCCGCATTAAGTTTTAAATCGACGATAAATTACTGTTTTATAGACTAGATGAAAGGAAGTATCGTTGGTCAGACGTCAGTTTTCTGGAAATATTATTCGATTTATTTTTAGGCGATTGTCTGAACATCTCTTGTACACATTAAATACCATTCAATGAATTTATGAAATTGTTGATAAATTGAAAATAATTTTACACAATAAGGAGCTTAGTAACACATTTATGTTTTCTGCGACTCCGTTTAAATATTTTACATTTAAATTTCTCAAAAAGTATGACAGTACATTAGAAGCATAAAGTTAGTAGTTAACTTTGCAGAAACTGCGCTATTCTTTTTTACATTTCTTTTATAGTTATGACGTTCTGTAATACCTATGCAATTAAAGTTATCTTAACATTTATATTCCTGCCATATATTTTCCCTCTAACCAGCACCTTGTTTTATTCAAACGTTTTCTTCAGAACCACTGATCCATAATTAAACTTTAATAAACATAAAACAGGTTTTACGAAGGTTCCTTAACGAATTTCCTTTCCAATCACTATTTCACGTTTCTAAGGCAACATCCGACTCCGAGCATAAAACCGACCGCGCTTTGCATTCTTAAGACCGCATCTCGAATAAAACACTATCTATTTCTGAATTAAACCGAGCTAAAAGCTTACACGTTGCCTGGGTTTTTAAATAAGAGCCGCTATCGGGTTTTGCGCCGGTACAAAGCGGCGGGATCCGGTTGTAACCGGTTCGAGGCGGAGATTACGATACCGCCGCGAAGGAAAGGAATTAGGTCGTGTAGAATTTGTTTGATATGAAGAGATTGAGCGTCTCCGGTAAGTTTCAAGCGTCCCGTTTACAATTTTTCGTTCGACGTCGCTGTGTCGCGCTGATAGTGGAGCTAGTTTGACTAATCGACGCTTTTCAATGAGTGATGAATGGGTATCGATGTGGATTGCTTTTCAATTATTTGAAGTGTTTTTATTTGATACGTTTGAATATTATTCGATTATAATTAAATGATGTTAATGATTTAAAAATACGAACAGACGAACCTAATTATTGTTAAGTTAGCTGGCGATTTGAAAGCTGATGATTTAAATATAATTATTTCATATACAAGAACCCATTCATGCGTAATTTCCAATGTTTTTTATCGATAATTCTACCTAATTGGCCGTTATGTAATGTTCTACAGCTTGTATAGTATACCTCTGTGAAGTGTGAATAGTCAACAGTGAAAATATTTTTAAAATTCTAAAAACTAGTTATTAAACTTACATTAAACAAACGAGCTTATAAGCTTAGAGCTTACAGTATCAATAAAGTAATTAGTAATGCTCAATTAAAGTTTATTTACCAAGTGACACGCGTAGTCGTTAGCCTCGAATCCCATCCGAGTTAAATAATTTACTAAAAACGTTAACGGTCACGTAAAAACTGTCATTCGCAGTCGCGGCTTTAAAATCACATTTATTTGACGAGGAACTGCGAGTCCCGGCCCGAAAGGGTTAACAGTTCCATTAAAAAGTTTCCCTTTGAGGGGTGTATAGGAGGGGAGAGCTGGGGAGGGAGGGGGAGGGGTTTCGAGTGTCACTCGCGCTGACAGTTCGCTTGACGTGAGTTGGTATTAGTGGCCTTAAGTTCTCGTGCAAATACAGTATTACAAGGATTGTTAGTTCTTTTATGGGCTTTGGTAATAATTAGGTTACGCTGCAGCTGCTGGCATCGGGATATGATGTTTGTAGTTGTATAGTGATGTTGTATGAGAATGATGGAAAGTGGAACTCAACTGTTATAGCATATAGCTATAACAGTTGAATATCATGTTATAGCTTCATGTGAAGTACCTAACAGGTTCACAAGTATTTGTACAAGAACTTCTTAAATTTGATAATTAACATCCAATTTACTTCGTAATTGCAAATACAAATTATGAACAAAGTGACATTTCAAGATTCGCGATCTGTTCAACAGTTTTTGCACAACTCAAGACGTTATTAAAAATTATGACAAAAAGCTCTTGTTACGTTTAAATAGTATCATAAAACTACATTCTTCCATACACATCAATACAATCCGTAAACATGAAAAAGGGGAAAAATAAACATAATTACAGTATCCTTACGGTATCGTCGGTAATGGCCTGTTAGGTGAGCGCAACTGGCTATACCCGGAGTAATTGGATTGTTAGAGGTACAAATAAAACCTGAGCTGTGACGTCACGCGGCACGCTTTCAGATATGTCTGAGATTAATTCCATTTTAGTTGGACAATGAAATGTTAAACTTTTTTTGCTATATTTTAATGGAAGATTACTATTTTTTATTATAGTGTTAAATGTTGGAATTAACCATAGACATAAATACAGATGAATATTTCACTAAAAAGTAAGGTTTATTTAATACTAAATACTATCTTTTCGTATTATATTTATCTCTTGTAAAACACACAAAAAAAACACTTTTATATTATATTTATGTTAAAAATTGATTGTTATTATAGATATTATATAGATTACAGATACTTAACACATAGAGAGAGACTAGAGAGTGATACAAAAAACGTCCGGTGAGAACTCTACAAGACAACCAAATAATTTTAACAATTGCAATAATATCCAAGTAGATCATGTTAAAACTTGGCCTTTTCACTTTCATATAAATAACTCATAGGTTATTTATTCTTTTGGACCATAGGTTACAAAAAACTGATTTCTAATAAAAAATACCTTCAAACATTTGAAAGAGAACACAACAACAACACACACGAAATTCCCTAACGAAATTATAAATTTCCTTGATTAAGTATTATTGTTTTTATCACCACAAAGACAAACAAATAAATAAGAGAGTTTATTGGTTTTATCCTACAGATGCCGCAGGACTAGCGTAATAAAATTAACAACTTTGGAGACGGGAGCCTAGTGGTGGCGCGCGGGTTCGTTTACTTTAATTAAATAATAAGTATTAACTTTATTTATATGGACTGTTTTATTTCAATTCACGTGATTTTTTTTTGTAATTACGAAGAATTTGCTTTTATATTTCCCGTTCACAATTTATAGATAATTATAATATCCATATTCCGAGTAATTTCAGTAATATCGAATTAAATTTGCAGAGAAATTATTATTTTTGAATGTGAGCATCACACAAATGCAGTATAATGAGTCTTTCAAAATAGATCCATTAATTTTTTGAATGACTAACAATTATTATACTCCTCTTATGTAAAATCGTAATATGCGATACAACAATTTTATTTGTTTTCAGTATGTACTCACTTAGTTATAGCGCTTATCAAGCTGTACAAACGTATTGTTTTTTATAATGTTTGTTTAAGAAATCTCTTACATTTCCCGAAAAAATAAAGATATAATAAATCGGAACAGTTCCCGTTATTTGGGCCACTTAATGCCAATACGTTTGGACACGCTTTTACCGAAATATACTTTAATGGATTTGGGATCTTGTAAATATTCAATAATTCTGTTTTAACAGTAATTTTAATAGGTATCTTATTTAGGAGCTTTTATCAAAAACAACATTAGAAGTCACTTATATGTTTTTTTTTAGCTACATGCTTTTTAAGATTTTTGGATCAGATTTTTTATGACCAACAAAGTATCTACATGAAATCAGTTTTATAATACACTAGCTTACCGCCCGCGGCTTCGCCCGCTTTGTCTAAAACCTAATAAATTATATACTAAAACCTTCCTCTTGAATCACTCTATCTATTACAAAAAACCGCATCAAAATCCGTTGCATAGTTTTAAAGATTTAAGCATACATAGGGACATAGGGACAGAAAAAGCGACTTTGTTTTATACTATGTAGTGATGATACGTTGTTTTCCGACAATATTTTAAAATAATTTAAGACACTACTACTACATCGTATTACCTATTAATATCATAACTTACGCTATGACACCAAACGGATGAAAAACCTATACCTATCTACGTTTCAACTGATAAAACTTTAAAGTTTCGTATAATCATTTAATTATATCGCAACAAAGGCATTGGAAAGTGTCTACCGGCTATCAGTGGAGATAAAAGATATCTCTCAACTTGTGCTTTGTCAGAACAACTCAACTTTACTCAATTGTGTACAACGCAAGGTGTAAGAGTTGAGATTTTAATTTTTAGGTGTTTTTGCAAATTGAATGTCTGGAAGATTATGGTTGAAAGATGTCTTATTAGTTATTGAGACTGCCGAATGAGCATTTTCTTTTATGTAGAATCTCTTAGAAAGATAATGACATAGATATATGGTTTTCTACAACCATGTATGTATTTATAGTCTATACATGTATTAGCAAATTTTTGGGAACTAGTTGAATAGATATTCAATTTAGTTTGTTTTATAAAATACTAAATTTGTATAATTTTATCGGAACTGCAAATTTATAGTATTAGTATTTGACATTTTTTTAATTAGTGTGAAAAATTTTGCTAAACAAAATAACGGGAAAACCAATCACAAAGCGAATAGTTTTTGTGTAACTAGCAAAACCCACTTCAAAACTGTCATAGTTTCCGAGAATTACATTCAATACAAATTTAAATTAAAAAAAAACCGCTACAAAATTCATGCCAGAACAAATCCATTAGAAAATAATATAATCTGCCATTTCTTATTAATATAACACATTATGTGTGAAGGATAAATATTAATATTTAAATCTATATATATAAAACTCAAAGGTGACTGATATAGTGATCTATCAACGCACAGCCCAAACCACTGGACGTATCGGGCTAAAATTTGACATGCAGGTAGATGTTAGGACGTAGGCATCCGCTAAGAAAGGATTTCCCGAAATTCTTGCGGGAACGGGGAAAAACGGGGATGCACGTACAAAGTCGTGGGCGGAAGCTAGTAAAAAATAAACCGCTAAAGCTCCCTATTCACGCCACGACAAACGCATTAGAAGTAATGCGTCGTACCGTCGCGTCGCGAGTAAATTGAGTCGATATGCAAATCTCGCATTGATATTGCTGTTTTGTCTTCCTCGGAACTTCAGCTTGTTGCTAATTCAGTTATATGACAATCGCTAGTTTGTCGGCACGTGAATGGACAAATTAGTTTTGGATAGACGGGTTGGTGTCGTCTATTTACAGTGAAGCTTTATACAGGTAAGTATATTATGTAGATAAGGGTTCTGATCATACTATGTTCTGATATTACTGATTTTCTTTATTATAACTGGACTTGACTTAACATTAAATCATGCTTTCCATACTTAATACAAGTTATTTTGTTTACAGTGTTTCCATGTTGATGTTGATGTAGATTTTGTTACAAGGCAAAAAAGCCGCTTGTTTTGAATGTGATTGTGATTGATTATGCATTTTTGTATTAACGTAGTACTAAAGTAATCTATTAAGATTATTAATTCATTTAACATAGAGCTCTACATACGTGTTTATTGATTTGTTATAGACCCTTAAAAAATCTGAAATTTTCACGCATAATATTCAGAAAGTAGTGATCAGCAGCCTAACAGTTCAACAGGTCGATCCAACAAATTGTATCGAAGTAAGGCCAAGGGTCTGAACGGGGCTCGGAAACGGGTCCATTAAATGGGTCATTGTGAGCCCGTACCGGATTTGTTTATTACATCTATTCAATAGCTTTATTTTGTCTAGGAAATTGAATCTGCGATAGCGTTTTGGTTATGTGTGTTTGGTTTTGTGAATAATTATGGTTGATTTGCTTTAGAAATGGGTTGGTTAAAGTATCATGTATAGTGGAGTCAGTACAAGTAAAGCTAAGTTTATGACCGTGTGTGGTATAATATAAAGAACTTTTTACTAAAATTAATGTGTTAATTTTTATATTTATTTACATCTTGATAAATCAAGTGTATTTTTATCCTATATTCTTTAAGTATTGTCGCTTTCTAAAAAATATGAGTACTAGATATTAGATATTAGATATGACAAATACCTACATGACATTTTATAAATAGAATTAATAATATAAAGCTTCCTGTCTCATAAAATAAATTAAAAATTAAAGCAACGGAAAGAACATCATATCAGCAGCACTCAATAATTACTATAAACTACTCAAGCAAATGATAAAACCAACCAGAACCTTAACCCACACAACAGAGTACATTATAACCAGCCCTAGAACCGAAGCTAAACAATCCAACGTTCAACACAATAAGCGAAACAATCCACTATTTTCCTTGCAAATGATTTCAAGGAATCGTACAAGTAACTTCTCATTGGAATTGTCAATTTGCGAACATCTGACGTCAGCAAAAAGCGTCGCTAATAGCTTCATGAGTTAGCTTGGAATACATTAGAGCATCTGCGTTTTCTCTTTATACTATGTTTGTGTTTTATAGTTTATTTTGTATTCGCGTAGATTTGTTGATGCGATAGTGATTAATTGTTATAATTATTTATCATAAGTTGCCTTATAACTGTTTTTTGACAAAGAAATAACAACCAAAGGAAAACCTTTTTTAATCACGATCCTTTTATGCCAGAGCAAGCAAACAGGAATGTGGAAAACCTTTTCTAGAAGCCTAGAAGGGCCTTTTCTAGAAGCCTAGAAGGTATGTATATTGTATGGCTTATATTATGGTAATCTAACTAGGCAAATACAACCAAAACAGCCTTATTACTTCAAACTACTATTTATTCACTTAGACTTCTTCTAGAAAGCACTTTTGAATCGTCATAACAGTTTTGACATTTACCACCGATTCCGAAAGCTCTTAATGTAATTCCTGTCATCTTGCTCGCGATCACATAGGTGCATAGATTTCAATTGACTATCACGTAAGCACGATTGCATGTTCCACTTCCATACATTAGTTATATAATATTTAATCGCAATAAAATCTATTACATTCGATAAATTCCCGAATGTCAATAGTGTTTGACAATCGGCCGGCAATAAATTTGGGCGGGTTTTATTCGGGCCCGCGGCTAAAATTCATTTCGCTTGCCGCTCAAACGTTCTGTTTGCTGATCAACAAATACAGGGCTGATGAGCAAATTATTTGGAACGATTATTTGCTAATATAATTTGGCATTCATTTTGTTAAAGTTGAATATAGCATGTGACGTGTGTTCCAGTTCTAAATCTAAATTTAAAATGGTAGTATAAATTGTATGGAATATGTCTGTCATTGTGAAATGTATATTATGTTTGAGTGTTGTGACATAATTCCAAAATTACACAACCATGTTTTTTAATTATAATTTTAAATCGCGGCGGTCATGAGTGATCATGTGAGGGGAGGTGGTCACCGTGAGGTGAGTTACATAATATTATTACGAGTATATTAAAAGTAAATTTTTAATTTTGTAGGTAACTTGAATTTGCAAATATTAATTATCGAGACAGACAACTGTTTTCAAACCAAAATGTACTTGCCTATAGTGGAATATAATTTTGTATTCAATAATTTTCGCATATTTTTATTCCTTCAAATTTAAATCTATAATATACTATATAAAGCATACACGAGTCGCTAACAAGACAACAAATTGTCGCGAAGTCTCACAAATTCAATGCTTCCAATCGAACCGCTAACTCAGTTAAGGTTCGTTTCGGCCTCTTAACTTTTGTACATTTGTTAAAGTAGGTATTTATGGGAACTTTCGTTTAAATTTTAAATTTGCCGAAAGTTTGAGATGTAGTGTAGAGCACTGATTACGATATTGTAATACAGCGATCGAAGATGTTCCTATAATAATGTCTTTAATCTATTCAAAAATATCTCTGAATTCTAATTCCATCTTATATTTCATATTGTGCATATTATACAATATTTGTTAATATCATTGTAATTATCCAAAACCAGGGCGACTCGAAACCCAATTTTTTTTAAATTATAATTCTGACAACACCGACAACAAAGCAAGTGAATTATAACGAACGATTCTTATCGTCTAATGCTATAAAATCGCGCATCAACCGGCAAAAGCGCAGAATGACCGGTTTTTGTGAAGTTATTGTTGGTACGGCTGTAACGGGCTTTTGTTCGGACAATGTCACTATCTGAACGTGTCGACGATTGCGATCGTCGTGTTTATACTGTACGACACGATAATATTACGATGGATTA
This sequence comes from Colias nastes, assembly GCA_907164665.1. NCBI lineage: Eukaryota > Metazoa > Arthropoda > Insecta > Lepidoptera > Pieridae > Colias > Colias nastes. Next base: position 30,926 of record CAJQZM010028237.1, on the reverse strand, counting down.
ACGATAAAAGTATTAGTAGGAAAGTCGAATTAGCATACAGTACTCCAAAATTAATAATGCGCATGCAAATCTTCGCTAATTGTCGTATTTCCGAAAACACTCAAATCATTGAATAGTAAGAGCCCTAAACAATGCACTTGCATTTTACACCTTGTTCAAATAATTCAGAATAAAATAATTAAAATATTATATCACTATCATTACCTAACACCGTCAATTAAAATCTATAAAGACACAAAACTGATGAACATCAAACAATTATATAAATATACAACATGTATTCTTATTAAGAAAATTTTAGACAAAAATATACATACAGCACTAACTTTCACAAAAAATAAACCAAAATATTCTAGACGTAACACAAGGGATCTATACATACAGAAGGTCAGGACTGGCTATGGACAAAAATGCATTACATTTGAAGGTGCCCAATTTTATAATAAACTGACCAGTGATATAAAAACAGCTAAATCGATGTATGTATTTAAAAAGCGCCTAGCTGATCACATACTTAATGACCAATCACTTCTGGAATAAAACAACTTACCTTTGGAATAGCTGTGCCCGGACGACTGTTTCATTATTTATTTACTTTGTTATGTTATTCTCATGTAATTAGATTCAAGTCTTTAAATGAGAATAAATGATTCTTTAAACCTAAAGAAATAGAAGTCAATTCATGGTCATACACAATCAAAAACAAATCGGGCGGTAGGAGACGGTAGCCTGTCAGTCAAAAAACTCAAAAATCCGTCAGTCGTCTTTAAATATTGGTGGTGACTGCACGTGCTCTCTCTGTGTGGAATTATATAGAGCTGCTATTACATACACTTCTTGGTTTTGTTTTTAAAGGTGAATTGAATTAATCGATGAAATGATTTATACAGGTGATGGCAGTAGGGAAAGTGAAAATGAAGAAGAGCATAATGAAAGTTCCAATGTATCTTAAATGTCAGAAATAAAGATAATCCCTGATTTTGATTGTTTTTATTTTTATTTTTTTGTGATTGTCATAATATTGAAGAATGATCAGTACTGTAAATACTTTTGAACTGAGATTTTAATGTTTAGATTTATAGGGTTTAAATGTAAACCTGTGTTTGAAAACCATATTTTATACAATATAAATTTTGTGTTATTTTAACCTTCTTTTCTTCCATCATTACACCAGCTTCAGTAAGACACTTTAAAAGTACTATAAAATTTTCCAAGTAATACAATCCATCAAAGATATATTCGCAATCGTGGGGTTATCCTCGCTAATTACTTACAAGGAATTATCGAAACAAAATCGTTACTTACAAATAAATATTACTTAATCTCTTTTAGCACAAAACACATAATTTGACTAAATTACGCATTAAGAAAATGCATTTAACCACTCTATATACATATCCTCTTCGGACGCTCCGGGAATATGACAGTTGCCGAACAGTGACGAAGATAGCTATGCGCATTATTACTTTTGGAGTACTGTACAATAGTCGAAATACTGTTAAAAAAGGTAACAAAGGAAACAATTATATTTGATACTAAAATTGTTAATTTCTCCTGAGCATAATAATATTATGTCATAGTGTACAAGAATGAACAGATAGAAGTTAATCTGTCTATGACATAGAGCAAAACTGACAGTATCTAAAATTATGCAATGTCTAGGATTAGAAATTGAACGTTTGTCGAATTTCAAGCGTGCATAATATTCAAGAAATGTTTATTTCATTTTTGAAGTGAAACTTCTTTATCGGGGTTGGAAAAAAATTTAGTGTAACATTTTTTCGTTACGCGTGACATTTTTCCGTTACGCGCCGTCTTTTTCTTATCCCTACCACGCGTGATTCGACGTATTTCTATAAAGTTGCATATAGTAAATTATTTTTTGAAAAATAAGGTCATAAAGAAGTTTCACTTCTTACGTGTGTACACTAGTACACGCACACATTTTTTTAACCATCGAAAGAGGTCACGGTCCGATTACGTTTCACGATTAGTAGTACGCATTTATAATTTAGTACATGGAATTTTTGAATAAATTTTCTGTTACATAATGAGTTATTTCTTATATTATTGTATATTAATACCATTGCGAAACATTTAATCCAAAATGGGTGAATGTATGAGATAAACGACACACTACCTCGCATCACGTAGCGAGGCACGGTATTGTGTGATCTAATATTGCATGTAAGTCCACAGTCCAACAGAAAACGCATCCACGCGCGTTCATGCGGATGACGCGCCTACATGCGGAAAAATATGCACAATGACGACCGGTTTTGAATGAAATAGTGAATACCGCAGTGAATCACTAAACGCAACAATGTGCGTGAGTGCGTAAAAAACCCGCACAAGAATGTAAATCTGCTCTTCCGCATATACGGGCGCAGGTGCGTCGACACACAACATACAGCGTAATCGAATTAATTTCTAATAGAAGATATAAATGTATTATTCCTAAATGTATTGTGTCCATAAGAAACATTAAATAAAGACAAGGTAATAAAAGTTAAAACCATGCTTCCTGCACGACATAAAATATCGTGAGCATTATCGTCAGTCGTACGGTGTAAAAGTAGTTGAGTCCCGTAACTGAAACAATGACCGACTCATAATACATTTGACGAACAAAGCGACGGTTCTCCAATGTGATTTCGTATCTACATGGACTCTTTTGCACCTTTTGTAGTGTAGTACTCTTTTGGGAGCGCTTTATGATGTTACTGTACTTATTTAGCTTTTTTACTATGTAGTACTAAAACATTTTAATCTCCTATATGTATGGTTCAGAAAGAGAAATATGTCAATCTCTGGATTCCAGACCGATTTTTTAAAATATATAATTATTTTCATTAATGTTTCATTTTACACAAGCTTATTTTTATTTTATTTTGATTTTATGTGTATAGTAAGCTCTACAATATAGTGAATACAAAAAACTTTAAACTAATATCGAAAGTACTTTTCTAATGTGTAAAATGACAATGATAACTTTTTAAAAATAAAACGAGAAATATCCAAAATTTTACATTACTAGCGTTAGTAGCTAGCTAGCTACTAGTTATTATTCTGTGGCGTTAGCTACTATTAAGTATCCTGTGATTAAACCCTCCCTAGCTAGCACACACACTAGCACGTCCTCTTCTTTTTTCTAAACAAATTTATATGACTTGGCCATATTTGAACAGCCGGACTACAAACCCAATTTCATTTAAAGCTGTTCAATAATTTGTTACACAACAATAAACATCAACCAATATAAAAGCTTTGTTAATATCGGTAGGATTTTAATAAATTTAGCAGCAGATACGATCTTGTAACGTTGAATTGTGAAACACGCTCACTCGATTCGGCAAAATAAATAAAGGCCACAAAACCTATTTGCCAGCACTCAGCGAAATTTATTTTCAAATAACACGAGTTGGCCGGTGGCTTGTGACGCGTATGTAACCGTGGGGGGACTGGGTTGGATTGGGGACATATTCAGTATTCAAAAATTTGAAGGGGATACTATAGGTAAACCAGAATCTGATGGCAATTAGGGAAATCAAAATTTTGAGTGTGCAACCCTAGGGAAAATGGACTGAACGATCTTGATACTGCTTATTTTTTATTTTGTCCTCAATATCATTAGTCACATTACATAAGTGGACAATACTGTACTTAATAATGAGATATCCACTTAATATTATGTAGGTACATACGTTTACATGTATAATATACAATTATACATATTACTTTTATACAGGTAATACATATTATTATTTACACATACCTATATTTGTATATTCATTACCAGTATGCCATGTGATAATATCGATATAATGATAATGTAGATCAAAACTGCTTATAATTTTTTTTTATAAAATAAAATAAAAATAAAATAAAATTATGTTTATTTTCGTAAGTATTAACAGATACACACATTATAAAATTGACTTGGACAGCTTGGACTTGACGAATAGCCGTATTGAAAACTCCTGTAATAAGTTTTCATAAAATTATATTCTAATCAACAAACAATATTATAGTTACCTACATATAATATTTTTTAATTTAAAGTATCAAAACGGGTAAGTCCAATTTACCAATAAAATCTTCAAAATTGAAAATTGTGATGTGTTTGACCCTTCTTCATCGAATGTTTTTCTATACACATTATAAACATCACCTCTTGCTTGTGATCGCAGCTGCTTTTTCGATATTTTCGAAGATTTTTTAGACAAAATCCTAAAAATTATTCATCAACTGCAAAAAAGACAAACAATTTGACAACCAATTTGATAGTTGTCAAATAAGTTGCCACATGAAAATCTTTTATTTCTTAAATATAAATATGCCATCAGATTCTGGTAGACCTATAAAATTTAAAATTTAAAGATAAGATTTAAAATTTGAAACAGATCATCAACAGAGTGTCATTGATATTTTGACATTAATATTATGTTAAAATGTTATTTAAACAATTTAACAAATTGATACATTTAAAACATTTATCTTTTTCAACATGTTTTTTAATGTTATTGACCTCTGCCATTTACCTCATACTAGAAATGGAAACTGAACATAAAAAATATTTTAAAATATTTCACACTAAAAAGAAGTGTTGAAAACATCAAAGTAAATAATTTATCTTTTAAATTAAAACATTTAGAGCGCTAGAAAAACACCGCATGCAATCTCAATAAAGCCTTTTTCTCAGTTCTCGGTGGAATTTGTTACGAACTTTCTAAGTTCCGTCGGTCATTCGCATTCGTAAATAATTCAGTCGCTGAGGGGACACCGGGGTGGAAAGTTTCTAGATGAAAGGATTAACGCGTAATACCTTAAGTAAAAGTTTAATTTGAATGGTGCTTATACATTTTTATTTCTTTAGTGTCTCCTGGTGGTAGAGACGCAGACAAGGTTTTCAAGTCGACATTAATTATGGATTTAATAAGACTATGTTACTTTCTTGAAGAAGTTGTATGTCTAAGTTAGGACTCACTAATGTCAAGAATAAATTGTTCTTATCCTAATGCTTTTAGCAAATTGGTCGTAAACTTAATTACTTTTTATACAACTAAAAGAGTTGATTCAATTTAATCAAATGTAAAGTATTTGGCAAGAATCTTGAAACAGAAAATAACAATTCTTTTAAAAATAGAAATGATTTTAGATTTTATGGAATAAAAACGTGAATCAAAATATAACAAATAATAAATTATTAATCTCTATACACTTCGACATAATATAAGTAATTGAACTTAAAATATATACAGAGCCCCGAAATAATAAACTTACTTTGAGTATGATCAAAATGTATTTAGAAGAGCTTTTATTTAAAATATGTAACAACGAAATGTGTGAATAAGTCGCACACCTTTCAGAGCACTCCGCAGAATTTGTTTAAAAAATACCTCTTGGCTATTGGCACAAATTTTTCAGTTTACTCGTGGGGCGGTCCCCTCCAGGTGGGGAGACTAGGTGCGAAGGGATATTCGTTTTTCCACTGAACTCAACCGTGATAGTTCGGCTCCGTTTTAACTTATTGAAAGCTATTTCAAATACGTTTTGTTGGCTTAAAAAGATTTTTCCACAGGCTATAAATACAATGGATTTTTATGGTTGCTTTAATTAAAGTTGAACTTAGAAAATACGGTCGGAATAACTTTTGAGGGAATCTTTGTTGAAATAATTTGTTAAAAGTATTTGATGATACTTTGAAATGATCAATTTCAACATTTTTAATAGCTTTACTGTGAGGGAAATATTGAAATTAGTAAAACAGAATTTATAATAATTTTAATAAGTAAACAGTTGAATGGAATTGGATTAATATCTCATAGTAACACAGAATAGTTTTTACGCTCGAAATTTATATTTCTCAATTGAAAATATATTATATTAGGCACTTATGATTTACGACCCACGCAGAAAACTTTTAAATTTTGTTTATTGTTTAATTTTTTTTGTGTATATTTTAAATAATATTTAGACGTAGGAAACTTAAAAGTTAATAAAAACAAATCTGTTCAACAAACATGGTAATCTTTTCTGATTTCTCCTTACCGATAATGGGTGCTAAATAACAAAGTTCGTTAGTATGTACCAATGATGAACTAGGTACTCATTTTCTGTATTTAAAACCATGATCTGTTAAAGCATTCTATGTAATATGTAACATTAAAAATATTTTTGGTGCAAGTGCAACAAGAATCACTGTAAATTCTTTAATATCAAAATTCAATATTTCCACGCGACACCGAAACTAGGACATAGCTCTTATCTAAGTGGAGTGTGTGTGTCAGCAGTGTCGACAAAGTGTCTAAACTTATTACACTCCTTGTAGGAATTGCGCAAATACGGAAAAATACTCGCTTGCTTCGTGTGAAAATGTGGAGGTACACTCGATTCTGGAATACTTAATGCTATGAGTGATATTACAAACGTAAAAATCGGTAAGGAAGGATCGAAAATCAATGAAAATATTCTGTACAGAAATTACAGCTCCATTTAATATAACAACCAAATGATTTTGAGAAAATTTTGTCAGAGGAAAGATATTTTTTTATTTTATTTAGTGTAAACATAACTCTACATAGACAAAAAAGAGCGTGTGTGTGGAGCACACGTGTCAGAAGTGAAGTTCTTTGGCAAGATTCAAAGATACCAAAATCGTCGCACCATTCCATGACGTGACGGTAATATCATGACGCGACCTTGAAATTTTACTCTCAACTGCGTGAAAACCATACATACATACATACATACATAATTACAAACCTTTCCTCTTTAAAATATTCGTATAGATAATATGATATTTTTCATTTTCATTTTCATTTATGATACCAACATGCACTGTGATAGCTATGTTGCATTACCCGAAATGCTTCAGACATATTCTAAACAAAAGCAAAGCGACGGCTAACAAATGTGATCCTGTAATACCGTATTCCTAAATCATGTAAAACAGTTGCATACCGCACAAAGCCGGCGTCTCATTCTGTCACACTGCATCTCAGAATAATAGCTTTAATTACAAATAACGTTATCCAACCGGTATCGTTACGGTGCTCGTTATTCATAACGGTATGGAGCGTTGCTGAAGGTTATAGTGTTGTAATATTGTTGAAACGTTACGTTGTAATCACGTACCCAATGTTAATGGGTGGCAAGGTGAGACACTTTTGGTGTTATGTCTTAATATTTAGCTCCATTGTCATATTCTGTGGCAAATCTAGGTTAATAGAATTATTAGCTATTGTAGATATTGTATAATATCCTGAAGGATCTTGAGGTGGTTCCATATTGAGGATATAATATTGCATTATAATATTTATCTAATGGCGGAATCCAGAGCGTTAGAAACACTTTCATGACGTTATAGAGCCATTTTTCCACTTTGAAGAAACAATTTTTTATAGAGATACAACAAGCATTTTAAAGTGCCTGTCTTCACCACTCCGAAGACGCGCTTATGAGATCGCTTCTCGAATAAACGGATATAATAAACGGAACGCGTATTAGAGAAGGCATCTCATACGACACAAAACTTATAGAATAAATTTATGTCACAAATAATTTTACAATTACTTACTAAACTATCCAATTTCCTTGAAATTCTTTATTTTATCCTGCCGTTCACTAACCAAAAGCGAAACTCCGGTATATCTTTCAGCCAATTGATTGTCTGGCTCAAATGGAAGCGCCTCGTTAGACCTAGCGACACAACTTTTTTCCCGTTTCAACTCTGATTTGAAATTCAAAAGTCTTCGGCGCTTTTACCAATTCAAAGTTGGGTCCTTTGAATGGTCGGTCGCTAGTGTTTGCGTCGGTTACAGACTAACAAAGGTTTGTTGTGCCTAACCTAGTAAACGGAGATCATCTCCCTTCATGTCTAACGTTGCTGCAAAAGTGAATTCTGTCCTTTATTGTTCAGTGGCGTTATATTTTAATGGCTAGAGAATTTAGTTACAAGAAATGTTTAAGGTCAGGTAAATATATTATATGAAATACTGAATTTGTTTTATTGCTTCTTTGACAGAGTTTTATGGTGTGGCTTCAAAACATGGATGAAATTAATATCTGTTTATACATTACGCTTTATAAAAAGAGCGACTCTATTAATTCACATTTTCAGAATTATGAAAATAACACTTTGCAAGACAACTTGAACATGTTTTGAATTATTTTATTTGTATAATTTCTACGTTTTGTTTCATTTTCGTTGCAATATTTACGTGTGCAAGATATACACTTAAAACGTGCATGTATCATGCCCCTTTGAGCTACACACAAATTTGGAAGTTTTCAATTCTATGTTACTTTGTACGGGCGGGTTTGTACATACGTTTCGTTTGCTTAATTATAGACGCACAGAAGCAGGGTTGCTTCAGCCGTGTGTGTCTTGCTAATATCTATATGAGAGGCTATTGGTATATGAGAATTTATCTTTGAGTAAATAAGGAGTAATTATTAAAGGAATTGAAAAGCTTTTAAATAAGTTACCATTTGAGATAAGGTTTAATAATACTTTTACACGTATATTTGTTTGATTTTTACTCATTTTTAGAAAAAATGTCTTATTAGCGCATGCATGTTTTAATCAAAATTATTTTCGAAGTTTTTAAGACCGTAATGTTTAATCTGAACTACTGTACTTCAATGTGTTAAAATTAAACGTAAATAACGCAAACATTAAGATACTTTTCGTACGTATTTAAGTATCTAAAACGATATCGTCACGTATATTATACTGCGTGTAAAGTCCGTGACAACCGCTCGCTTCGAGTCGGGAATTTAACGCAGAATTAAGGAATTACCCTCCCTTTGTTGAGCCCTCTATCCCTCCGTGATATACGTCTAAGTGTAACCTTTATACAAACCGGTAGCTTATTGCTTTCTCTATTGTCTTATATTATGAATTAAAATAATTAAAAATATGCAGCTTGCCGGTCTTATGTAGAAACTGATTTCCGAATCGGTGGTAAATGGTAAAACTATGCTGTGACGATTCAAAAGTGCTTCTAGAAGTCTTAATTGAATAAATAAATGTTTGAGTTTTAAGTATAGTGGATAAGTTGTTATTCTTTATGAAACTGTGTAGCAAAGCATTCGTTTTACATACGTAGAGTCGTTGTATTGGTAAATTTCATGAGCGAACCGCAGTTGATAACCTAGTTTTAACAAAGAATAGTAGTGTTCATCTATTCATTATTTCCCTTTCAACTTCCGTATAAAAAGAAGGCGACAAAAACATTTTTGTAGCTGTTGCATTTATTTAAGCATTATTTAAGAAATATTATGTTGTATGAACAAATAATAATATGCTTAAAAAGTATATCACTTGTATTTCTTTCAATTCTACAAGCCTGACTAAGAAACGAAATTCAACTAAATTTTCATACTTTTACAAAGGAAAAATATTTGTATACAAAAATTATCTAAAATATTATTTTTGGTGTTGTACTTGTTTCTGAAATAATGTCACAAAAAATGTTAAATCTGAACGTCTAGACTGAGGAAAAATTAATAAGCGTAAAAACAGTTATTTAAGAAATTACTTTTCAAAGAAATATATTTGAATAAAGTCAGGGAAAATCATAAAGGGCGTTGTTTAATGAGGGCCAATTAGAGATATGAATATTTTATTTAGTGTATTACACGAGAGGAATGCTTGATTTTCTGGATTGATGAATATTAAAACAATGTACCTAGTAACTAAAATATAATTACTTTACTTTATTAATCCTTTTATGTAGCATAATTGCCAATTATTATGATTTAAATAATCATAATTTGAAATCTTTAATATTAAAAAGTTATAATAACAGTCTTAAATGTTTAGAAACACCTTTCTGTGGAACATTAATTTTATCCCCAAATATATTATGTCGATATTTTCGACGTAAGTAAATAAAAATACCCCGACGTAAAATTTATATTTTTTTACTCCTTGATGAAAATATGAAAGCGACCAAAACATTATTAGAAGACAGATATTGAATGATAGACATTAAACAGGTAGTCTTGAGACCGTAATTTGTAACTTTACAAAAATCCTATTTTGCTAAATATTATGGCACTATATTATTATTGTTTCTATCTACTATAACAATTCAAAAGCGTTTCTAAAAGTCTGGTAAATAAATGTTAAATAGTTTGCATGATAACAATGACAGATCACAGAACATGACCCAAAGATCAGACCATTTATCTAGAAGTCTGTCAGTGCCAGACGCTCGGAGTAATGGGCGATAAATCGAATTTTTACGAGCTTCTTGTTGTTAATTACTTGTTAATTCGTTTTGGTGATAACGGATGATTAGAGAAGGGTTTTTATTTCCTTTTGCTCATGTTCGCAGTGAATTCAAATACATTATAACCACTTATAACTCTAAGCTGCCTGCGTGAATATTGGATGATGATGTATATTTTATGATAAGTATGTTTATATTTCATATTCATAAATTACATAAAGGAGTTTATAGAAGCTGAAAAATCTATAATTGAAAAATGAAACGCTAATTAGTTTATAACCGCAAATCTCGAGAACTACTGAACTGATTTCGCTCATTCTTTTTTTTATAATATTTATTGAAGTACGAGGATGGTTCTTATGAAGAGAAAACGTAAACATGCACATCGCGAACGAAGAAGCCTGGGCGGTAGAAGTAGTATAGTATTAATTCAAACAAGCCAATGTTGTTCATGTTAATTGATTAAAAGATACTCGCTTCGAGCTCCTGAAAATGCACACAATTATAATGTTAGGTAATACAAATTAATAATTTCAACTTATTACAAGCGACAGTTGTATTTTGGTAACAGTTATGCATTTATTAAATAAATCAAAAGCAACGTCTGACGAAAACTTCCTCCTTTTCAATATGCATTCTTCCTTAGCCGCTCACTTATTATAAAGCGTGGTAAAATTAACATAATTTAATTTTCTCAACAAGTTAAACGTTACTAACTATAAGATTCAGTATTAAAATCGTACCTCCTGTTAAACCCATACTAATATTGTTTATAGAATTATTTGTATGTCACATTTTTAGGGATAAACCACAGCTCTGATAAAATGAAATGGGATGAATATCAAAGGCTTTAATTTAATTTTAATTGTATTTTCTAAAATATACAATTCATTAAATTGGATTGAAGTAACGGCAAATTAATTTACTAAGGGAAGTGTAAAATTATAATTAGTTTGTGGTTCGAATGATTAATTATTGAATTATTAATGGTTTGCGTGTCTGTGGTTACGGTTACATAGTACATAGTACATGTTAGTGCTTTGACTGAATCTCACTAATTGTTAGTGCATTAGCATTGCAATTAATTGGAAAAACTTCTAGCCACAAAAAGGAATTGATCTTTATTGTAGAGCGTGGTGGAATGTTCATAGAAGCTGTATACTACTTAGTAAAGGTATATTTACTGTAAGTGTAAGATAAACTTTCGTTTAAATTATAAAAGATGGTTTAAAATTATTCGATTATTACGATTTTTACGAGTATGGTCCGGATAATCTAATAATTACATTTTGAAAAATGCGATTCATTGAATTATTGATTAAGTTATGTAGGTAGGTTATTGAAATAACAAAAAGTAGACTAACATTTTCATGAGTGCCACACGTTCGACGTGCAGGTTTCTGCAGCGGACTCTATAATACTAAATAAATAAATTTTAAAAACGATTAGTGTAACGACGTTTTCATTCACATTTTATTATCAACTTATACCACAAGAAGATATATAACAAACTGTCTTCAATTATATAACACAGGACGTAAACACAGGATTTCTTTACCATACAGTTAAACCAGTGACTGGCTTTCTGCCAGGCTTATGGTAATGCTAACTCCCCATAACCGAGCTTAAGCTTAATATAGCAATATAAGAAACTCGGACTTACTTCTCTTGGGATCTCATAATGGATTTAAATTTATAAACAATCAGAATAAAAGGAAAATTTCCTTTTCAAATGGATTGAAATGACATGACAACCAAGTCTTCTTATAAATAGAGCTACAATACAAAAAATAATAGTACATTTATATCTATCATAATATTATTATCTCGATGGGATGATGCCTACAGTGTATTATTTTTGTAAAAAAATGTATTTTTTATGACTAATGAAGCCAAAGATACTAAATTTTCTACTGTATTTTAGCAATATACTTAAAACAAAAGTAAGTTAAGTGAATTACAAAAAACTAATTCATCTCTACTTTATTTCTCCTTTTAAAATCTTCTTATTTCTAAAACACATTTTCATTATTGTAGAAAAAGCTCGCAAAACATAATCATAATACAGGCTTTCAAATTTGCTACGAAATAGCTAAAAATATTTATTTAGTCTAGCGCATTAGTCGGGTTTACCCTAATCCGATGGTAGCGCGGGCATTACCTAAAAAGGTTCTGCAAACCCTCTTGCTTCGTATTTACCCCAAAAATTAATTATTCAAACACCAGCTGATTTTACTTTTAATTTTTAATTAATGCGTCCGGATTAAAATACCTTGTACGTTGTTTATTTTGACGTTTTAATAATGGGCTCGGAATTATGATGACCGTAAACAGATAGGTTTTTTAGAGTAATTAATTTGGATACGTGTTTGTTTCTTGTATTTCAATTATATTCACCGGTGGACATTACAGAAATCGTATTTATAAAAAGCTGCGATCCACGGTTTTGCTCGCGTGTACCTATCTACACTCAAGACTTTAATTTGTTTTTTTTTTTAATTATTTACGTTGTAAATAAAATAAAAATGTTTTAAGATTGAGTATTATTGTAGAGTAGATGTTTAAAAGCATTCGGATCGTGCATACTGCTTATGTCTATATTATATTTAGGTACCTACCTAAATTTAAATTGGTTCAAACCCTAAGTCAAATGTGACAAACGTAAATTATAAATTACTAGCGGTCCGCCCCGGCTTCGCCCGTGGTACATATTTACGTTTTCTCTACATAAGAACCATCCTCGTACTTCAAGGAATATAATAAAAAAAGAATTATCGAAATCGGTTCAGCCGTTCTCAAGTTATGCGCTTACCAACACATTTTGGGATTCATTTTTATATTATAGACATAAATAAAAATAAAAATATTACCAAATAATATTAGAGTTACCTTACAATATGAATTAATAGAGTCGAACTACGCGTTAATGAATGACGCAAATAAACATGTTGATTTGATCGCTTCTCCCTCGGGAACTGCGCTATATTTCGGGATGCACAGGAACGATGCACACACGGAAAAACACAAATAATGCTAGTTTACAATGCATCAATTTAGTTTTAAATTCTAGTTTTTCCTGAAATAATAATGTTTACGTCTTGTAACATCTAAGCATCCATTCTAAGGAATCGTTATTTGTGTACATTAAGTGAAGATACAAAAATATTGATAATGCATTTTAGCATAAAAATAGATCAAGATACGTAGGTAGGTACAGAAAAGAGAACTGTACTTTTTGGTATGAAAAATCTTATAAAAAATATAAAATGTATAAAAGAGAAACCGCATTCCGAAAGCTAGTTAATAAACCGTCCAAAACCGAAAAAAAACATCTTAAAAAAGCTTTCTTTACAAAGTCGGTTAAAAGATAAGGTTTAATATCCTGAAAACGTTAATTAAAGGAAGATAAAAGTTTAATCTTATTTTTGGCCGAAGTAACTGTCAACGTGATTTATTCAACGTTTTTATATCTCGGGCCAGAATAAAATGTGTTTAATATTATTATTTGTAAGACTCAACGTATTTTTGTCGTAAAAATTGACAATTCATAAACACATGAGAAAATTGACAAGAAAAAGTTTGATTTATTGCTAAGTGCCTCTAGATCGTATTAAAAACTAGGTACCATATTTTAAAATAGTACGTAAAAATAATTTAAAATTGCAATAAATAAGAATGTTTGTCAGCTTTAAAATCGGTTTAACTAATCTAATTTTCTGAGGTAACAAAGCCAAAAAATAAGATTAAACGTAATCTCAACGAACGAGCCTAACTACCTTCAAACTAAATCTACAGATTCCTAGTTCCCTAAATATTCTTTATCACGTGGAAACAAATCTCAGAAAGACATCCATTACAGGTAACATTGGCTGATAGCGCACATAAATCAAATGCTGATAATCTGACGTCAATCAGGATCTACGCAACGTTAGTTTTATAGCTATGTAATTATACATCGATTTATTGTAACACGATTTTAATCTGTGATTTTCGCTTTTTTATTGGTTGTCAGAATATATTTTAAGTGTATGTTCTAGCTTTAGGGGCTTCGTCCGCTATGTCCTAAATTTAACAAATTACATACTTAAAAAAATCAATTCGTGAAAACAAATGAAAAATCAGTACAGTTGTTATTGATCTTATCGCAAACAAAAAGACAGACGAGTCGGAGGCTTTGTTTTACAATATGTAGTGATTATACTACAAGGTAATAACATTTTTTATTTATTATGTATGATATATACTCAAAGCATATTTTATTCTTATGATAAAATAAATGAAATAGCACAGTTATTATTTGTTAAATATTAAAATAAACAGGAAACTCTGGTAAATTATCGTTATTTAACATGTGGTAAATCGACTTATGTAGGTAAACAAACGTGTGATTTCTGAAAACGCTTACTATTTGACATGGAATTAACATTAACAAATAACAATTAAGTCAACGTTAAGTACACACGACCAAATCGAAGTTAAGTAGACGAGACAATCAAACAATCGTTCCAAAGAAGTTCCAGATAGCGATGGATATCTCTCAAATAAAAGAGCTATTAGCGGCTGTAAACAGCTTAGCTCAGACATTGATGTATTGTCTAGACTTCAGACTGAACTAGGTATTAGATGTACCACTTAGGAAGCAAATATGCTAGACGAGAACATGACGTATTAAGATACGATATAAATCTCCATTATTATGTTGTAAATCTATTGAAGGAAAATTTTATGCGAGATATGAAGAGATGTGTAGGATATAAATAAAAGAAGTTATTGAAAGTAGCTTTATAAATTGTGAAGAAGAATGTAAATATATTATGCAGAATGAATTTTTAAAACATTGATGTCGGGATGTAGAGAAACTCAAGTAGAGTTTGAATATTTGTAATATATGAGATAAAGAATAAATGTTTGCTGTTTAACAGTTCACTTCTTTAAACACAATTTAACATGTAGTCAGTCTGTAACGAAATCAAGCTCTTATTATTATTTATACGAGAAGTAATTTAATATTTTCTACAGACGATTTCTATGACATTCAAAAATGTTGCTTTCAGCCTTTAGCTAAAAATCGATAAAACGTGGCTTTTAAACTATAACTAGCGTTTAGCTACTGTTATGTATTCTGTGCTATACCATCAGTTTCCAGTTAGCCAGAAGACAAAAGTTGCTCTTGCGCGCTAGCATGGTTTGTATGCATATTAGTATGTTACCTTTGAGTAAACTTTATTGTTTACTAGCTGTGTCGCGCAGTACGTGACAAAGATACATCCATTCAACCTAACACACTTCGCATTACATTATTAGTAGAATTACTGCACTTAAATATCTGCGCTTTAAGCTTAAAAAGAAACAGCGTTACTTTCACATTTTTCATATTACATATTATTATTGATGGTCCTTGCTGTTCCTTATTAAATCCCTATATGTATACGTATATGTATGTGAATGACTGGCATTTCATCTTCAAAGAAATTCCCTTCCCACTGCCGAAGTATAAATCCTTATTATTTTCAACTTTGTCGGTCTTCATTAGTGTCAGGGCATGTCGGGAACGACTTTTTTGATCAACAATGAATCGGCTTATTATTTGAAATGCGGCATTATGTGGGAATATTATTTGTTATATACAACTTTATAAATATTTTACGGTATTATATTAAGACTTTGATTTTAACGATTATTCATGTAAGAGTATTAGTTTGGATATTTAGTTATAAGTTAGATATATATTCAATTATAGACTAGGCTAGATATCTAAGTCCAAAGAAAACATCGGACGAATAGAAAATGTATTTTAATTGGTCTGAGTAGAATAAAATATGTGAAAGAAATATCTTCTGATAAACAAGGCTTACCCATAGAATAATATTGTGATATAAACTCGGGAATTTCTACTTGATATTTTTTTGTAAATACATACATTACGATATAATATTATCACACACACATAGAAAAACACAATGTTTTTGAGCAGGAAAATATGAAAACAAAAGGTATTTTGATCCCCGTTTACGGTAACCGCATGTGTGTTGATCATTATTAAATGTTTAAGAAATCCTTCGTTATGGCGACCCAAAAACATACATTATTTTATGAGATAAAATAAACAACATGATAATTCTAAATTACATGTTTTCCTCATATTTTACTACCTTTACATGTTTATTTAGTTATAAGCTCTTTAAAAAAAATCATAAAATTAAAGATTAAAATCTTTATTTCATCAACAACACAACAACACACGATTGAAGTCGCTGATATTTCTAATCAGGAAAACAATCAAATATTGTTCTTGATTTATATTTAATTGATCGAAATCCATAGTTAATTTTTGATCTACGTTAAAGTTTATGAAGCAAGTAAAAAAATTACATGTCGTAAATAAAACAACTGAAAGTTCTAGATAGTATCTATGAAGATGGCCGCCATTTTCAACAGACTACAGACTACAGTCACACCGCTACACTCGATTTTACGCGTTAAACCTATTACCATCTTCACGTCCAATTTTTCTCAACGTAATCTGAATAAATTAATTTACCACCTAGAGGAGATTTTGCAAAATAATTGTTGGAGCTTTTAACACTCCATTAGTGTTCGTATTTTTGTAAATCTTATTAAGCGTGTTTGTTAAATATGAATTTATAATATTGAAATCGTTGTTAGTGTTACATAGTTTTAATTCAATTATTTTCATTTTAAACCATTACTGTCGACTTTAATCCACTTTCATTAATAAGTTTCAAAACTAATGTACTGATAAAACGTTTAACGATATAAATCTACAGAAAGGAATACAAGTAAAGGTATAATCACCTAAACTAAAACTGTCAACTGATTAAGTTGTTCCGTCTCTACAAAATACACAGCTTAGCCACTCGAAGCATGTAGAAACACCTTGGATGTTTAAAGATGTGTAAAGAGATATACAAAACAATATCATATTCAGTTCTACGCCACGCCATTTCATCTCATTAAAAACTGATAACAAACACGACACAAAACAAGGCAAATTGAATCAATACCACAACACCACATCCCATTATCCCACGAGGTGTTCGTAAACGGTCGCTGTCTCTGACAATTACGAACCTCTTAAGGAACTCACATGAGTTAAATGAAATCCTCCTTGAAGGCTAAAATACTGTAGAGTGTTAATGGTTTATGGATCGTTGGTAACTGTTTTCAAGGCACGGATTAATATAGGTGTACAGACAGGAGAACAGGTAAAGTAACATATTAAATGTTTGGAAATAAAAGACTTGGAACGAATTTTAAACACAGTTTATTCATCATATATTTATTAACCCGACATTTCGCACATTTTACAGCGACCGTGGTCACGTGAAGACTTGATAAAAATTTTCACAAGAAAACAATATATTATAGATTTTAATGTGCAGAATGTAAATAAACATAATTTAAACTTACACTTTTGTAGCAGCAACACTTTTTTAAACTCTCTAGCAATTACAAGGTTTACAAAAAAATACGCTACGAATTGAAATTCGTGTTTTTAGGAAGTTCAGTGAACCAAATTCCTTAGTTAAATACATAAAAATACAGCCGCAAATCGGAACGGGAGCCCATAAATTGCGATGTAAAATTCATCGTCAATTCAAGAAATGTCAGAATATTTATTTAAGCCACGGCTAATGAGACTGGGAAATAATAAGTCATTCCAGTTGACCCCAAGTAAAAGTTTTTTGTTCACTCTTTGTTATTGTTCGAATACGACTTGCTGATTCTTGTTTTCGATGTTGGTAGCAGGTTCGATTTAGATTCCGTGGAATTTTCGAGAATATTGTTTTGATAATTAATATTTTATTGTCTCTAGTGAGATGGCGTATTATTATATCTTTTGTGTAACTTTTAGTTGTGACAAATTATGAGACGATGAATTTTGTAATAGTCAAATGCCTTTATAAGTATAACAGTGATAAATTCTTGAGAACCAAGAGGCGGCTTTTATTTAAAATATAAATTTGTTTCTCAATGATATTTCAAGTTTTAATTAATAATTCATGTTTTTAAGAAATACAATATATCATAAATACAAACTAGATGAGAGAGACCTTTAGAATGATTTCATAGTCTAGTCACTACTGAATTATCTCAAATTTCATCCCTAGGGCAAAAGTAACATTTCTATCTTGTACACGCTGACTTCACGCTGTAAACACGACCTATTTCTAACATATATTTCAACCTCTTAAAGTTTGTATTACGGAACTAGCAGGGCTTATTAAAATGAGACAAACAAATTTAATTTAAATGCACATTGCAAGATGCGACGGTCTGGAGTGCTCGCCTCGTAAGATGACTCTCCTAATTGTTGTAGTGAATAGTGATACACCCTTTCCGTACTATATGTTTCTAATATATTATATAAAAAGCCGTGTTAACTACACGGTTTATAACTCAAGAACGGCTGAACCGATTTTTAATGATTTTCGGTTCGTTCGTTTCGTCTCCGCTGGGTGTAGAGTATAAAATGATTACCTACATTTTTATAAACTTATTAAACTACCCAAGTCGAGCCAGAGCGAAAAAGTAATGTTTAATAAGAATAAAAAAATATTTTTAACTTCAAGTGCAATCAATGTTAATAAAAACAATGACGCAAATGCTTTTTAAAATAGAAGGAAATCTCGTTACTTACGTCTCGATCTGATTTTATTTATATTCGCAGTAGCTTACCTGAAAAATAAAATTTTACACATCAGTGCTTTTGTACAACAAAATAAATAAAATTTAGTTGAATAAAATATTATAAAATACGTGTTTTATTATCTAATGAAAAATGAATACACATTGCAATGAAATAATTTCATGTTCTGTAAAAAATTTGTATTTTTATTAATTTTAAATGAAACTATGTTTAAAATATTTGACGCATAATATCTATAGGTCTTTTTGGTCCCTGTAACGTACACACGTAATACTAGGTATACTTTTGGAGGTTATTTTTATGAAGCTTATATTTTCCTCTGAAGCCAAATCAAAGGGGGTACATTATATAAATACAACAAGCTTGCCAAAACATTAGCCTTGGCATTTGCGTATTTCTTTTGGCACATTTCCTAGCAATGTTTATGATTCTCTTAATGCGCTAACTCGTTTGCGTTCGAAAACTTCTAGTTACTGAAACCGTTCAGAAACGCAATAAGGGAGTGATATTGGGAGTTAAAAATTGGGTCACACTCGTATCAATAAGTCAGATGAAGTGTTTAGGCTGGTTTCGCAGTTGACAGTTAATCTTGTAGCATTTTATGAACCATTCATCTTTCGTTTCATAACATAGTCATGGTAGAAATGTGTTCACCACATTGAGGACTTTAAACGCCCTGCCATCTCTAAATTTTATTATAGAACTAATAAAGCTGAGTAAGTAAGTTAGATACTCTAATGTTGTTAATAGGAGAGAAAGTTAAAGAATTGCGTGCTTCTAATTTGTCGTCACAACTCACAGTGCCGCTTTTCGAAGTTTTTCATGAAAAAGTCGCCGTCGGTGACAAATAAATAAATCAAAAGATATAGATCACTATCATAGATAACTATCTACTTTTTCAATGTTGTTTTGTTTGTGACCAGATTGTACTAGATTGTTTTCTAGAAACAATTAGAACTAACGACGAGCGCTGAATTTATTAGACGGTCACCCATCAAAACTCTGACCGGACCACGCTGCATATTGCATAACTTGCATATTGTTTACTGTAAGAACCAATGCGTACTTTTATTAATAAATTAAAGAGTTTAAAGCGACGAATATACATGGAGTATATAAATTATAATGAGTACTATTAACCGCGCGACACGTTGCCTCATTGGTCATTGCATGAATGTGATTTAAAATTTAATAAGTTATTATTTCGACATGCGGTCCGACATAATGAACTATAAATAATATCTGTTAACTGTGTCATTATAGAATAATGAATTGCTTCTGCTTTAAATATGAATAGGTAAGGTGTTGTTTAGTTTTTCTAAAAAAGAATACAGTGGCGAAAAGCTGATTTTACATGAAGACAAAACATAAACGTTTATTATTGAAACAGATCAAGTTCCTATGAAAAACAAAAGATTTTCATACCATAATTATTAAATTATGGTATCAAAATGTTTTGTTTTTCATAGTATTGAGTTTGTTTTTCATATATTGTATTAACAATACACGACTGTTTTAACTAAAGCGGTTGATTGGCACTGAGTAATAACTCTATTTATTTCACTAGAGCGTATACGATACTATTGAAAAGGTCGTAAACGAGCTTTCGTCATACACCTTTATAAATTTACTGAGTTTATAATAAAATGTTCGTTACATTTGGTATTGAAATATGAATTGAAGCATAACATGACTCCTATAGTCAGTCAGTCAGTCAGTCAGTCAGAGATACCTCTTGCGTTTTCACCTTAAGATAATAATGTTTTTAAAGCTTTGGCTACATTAATATTAGCATGTAGTTAATAAAACCTTTAACATGAAATGAATAGATAAATCTATGACAAACACTACAAATACAGTTCGTGTAATTCAGCATCGCAATGGAATCGTAACAAAGCGCTAATCATCGGCCCAACTCATGAATGTACAAATTATTGAAATGTTTGCGTTGAATTACTAACGAAATCATCGCCTGCGCTAATTTTCCGCTTTAGGGTGCAGTCTCAGCTAAGCGGTAGCGATAAATAGTCAACTATAAAATGTTATAATAAATTGAATGTCGAAAAAATGAAGCAAAAATGTCATAAATAGATACGCCAAAGTAAAGTGATTGTGTTATACCATATAAAAATTTTTCCACGCAAGATCCAAAGATACTAAAATCGTCGCCTTACTCCATGACGTGACGGTATTGCCGTGACGTGACCTTGAAATTTTACTCTCAACGCGAATAAATAAAGTTCCACTTAAAAAAAGCAGGTATGTTATAGCTGTAGGTACTGATTACTAACAACTATATCCTAGATTATTTTTTAAATATTTTTTATCACACTTATTGTTTTGCTCTACCGTGAATATGAAAAAGAAATCATTGTTGTATCACTAAGAAATGCTTTTATTTTGACAAATTGTACATATTTATCACTTCCCCTTCATGCATAACGATGATAACCAATACCTTCCTGTTTAGATTTAAACTAAACAAAAAGCTATAAATCATCTTTTTGGGTCCAGTTATCTTTCACCAAAGTTTCCTGTAACTTTATCAGATTTTTCTCTGTAAGAATATATTTTTGCTACAAAGAATCCTGTTTATTACATACACAAGTATCCACCCTAGTTCCTCGATATAAGGTAATATTTTGTTATAAAAGTTTAATATTCAAATTTAAATACATATTATGAATACTTACATGTGTTTATTTATAGTGTTTGTTTCTAATGAAGTAAAATTAGGATTGTTTAACATAATGGGTCGTCTACACAATGGGCAGCGTTGGGCGAGTAGAGGCAATCACGATAGTGTAGAGGGCCTAAATATCTATGATCGGCCGTCATTGTAGACATTCATTCATAATCGCCGTAATGGCGGCAAACATCGACGATCATTTGTTGGGCCATCGCTACCCATTGTGAAGAAAGATACCGCTGGTGATAATTATCTTTATCCACTGTATAAACCGTCTTTAAACAAATATATTAATAATAATTAGCACATGCATAATCCGCTCAGCCAGTAAATATAAACACAGCGTAACGCGTGTTGTTTTTATGCAAATAACCAATTTGAGTAGCGCCCTGTCCACTTCGTCCTTGTGTTTTTATTCAAAACAGAGAGCGTTTTGATACGACCCCTTTGTGCGGATATTTTTATTATCTTTTGTTTATGCTTTCCTGGTACTTGATTGAGGTTATTGTTCAACAATAATTTAAGTTTCAATTATTGTTTCGTCTGTAGCCTAACAGGCACCAAACTCAAAATTCAAATTATTGTTTTGTTAAATGTAAGAACTACAAACGAATTATATCAACAACCTTGCTTCAACGTCCATGTGTCCTCCAAAGAATCGAAGTATTTTCAATAAATGTAATTTGAATTTTTAACTTTACGTTGATTTCCAAATCCTGAAAAATCAAATGTTAAACCGAACATGTATAATATTATAATTGCGTTGGATATACATATACTACTATGTTGTAATTTAATATATTTTAATTGATGATGAATAGAGTGTATTATGGCTGAGTTGACACCAACACACTTACCGTTCAGATCAAAGGCATTTGAACATAATCTGCTTTAATTTAGGCGTTGAAGACGATTTATATCAGACCCTTTAAATAGTTTCTATTAATAACGATACTATCAGCTATTTTCTCATCTTAGATATAATATTAATTGAAGCCTTCCAAAAATATATTTTGTAATGTTTATAAACTTCTGTGTTAAGATAATTTTGATATTTATAACATTTTCTATAGAGCAGATTAAATATTGCAAGATACATTTTATCAAAGTTTATTCAGCTTCCTTCCATGATGATGTACTCACGAAAAACTAAACATACAAATATTATATATCCTGAAAATACTAGCACAATTCTTAATAGGCAAAAACAACATTTCAAACAGAATATTGAAAAAAATAACAAATGTCTTTGATATAAAGATCAAGGAGTATCTATAAAGCCTCGCACAAATTCGTAAAACCACAAACTCCTTTCGAACATCAAATTCTGCCAATCATTTAAGCCTCAATCGAAACAGAAATAAGAGTTGTATTTTCCGTATCAAGTATAACTTCAAATTTAAAAGCAACTCGCGAACATAAATATAAGAAAAAGTTCCGACACATCCATTTTCTACAACTATTGTTTTGTGAGATTAGTGCCAGTCGGGTTCGTCCCCCGAAATAATATATCGCAGATTATAAACAGGAAAACATGGCGGACTCGTATCAAAGTGATTTAACACAATGGCGCGGAAAATGCGAGCGGGGCAAAGTTGCGAGTTATGACGCGAGTTACCTACTGCGGATGTTTAGATGTCACTAACTGGAAATGCTTTTAGTGCTAACGAAAATATTGCTTATTTTTCTTGGTGTTACATCACGATACAGGCGCGGTGGAACATCGCTGTAAATGGACGAAACTTCTAAATAATGTCTAACATATTAGTCTTGTTTTCAACATTTAATTAATGACTTTAGTGGAGAATGTGACCTCTATTTTTTTTTATTTTACTAAATACGCATACTTACCTATATTTTTTTTATTTGCAGATTAATTATCTTCATAATAACTACCTTAATAGCCGAAGGATAACTTCATGAGGGAACCACCGAAGCAACATGAACAAGAATCTTAAAAAATTCATGATATTTTTTTCGAAGACAAATGGCGTACGAATATTTTCTCAAAAGTTCAAATTAGAAGTTATATTTAGAAGTTACAAGAGAAATATAAATTAACTTCAAATTGCTTCACATAGAGTCCACATATCTCCGAATTTTAATCATGGACATGTTTACATACGCTGGACTAATATTGAAACTACATTATTAAACACGAATTTGCTTCCTAGAAAACTATATTACGTAGTACCTATTTAGCAGTGCTACTACATATCGCTAGTAAATATTAAAAATATATTAACACGATTCAAAAGTGCTTCTAGAAGAAGTCTAATTGAATAAATAAATGTTTGAATTTGAGTTTACTAGTACGTAATAGTTAAAGAAAACAGCTTCACACATTGCACAAGTAATTTGAAATAGCATGAATTCGAGTTGGCTTATTAACACTGCTTGTAATTGCACGACGGGCTTGTTAATTACCTTTTTACTCAGCTTGAATTGAAAAACCTATAAATTTAAGGAAACAACACAAAATTAAACACGCAATAATTGGTAAATACATTGCTGAATCGTTTATTGGCTGCTGATATTAATTAAATGAAAGAATGCTACCTTTTCCCTCTCATGTAGAAGAACAGTTATGAATTTTATTTGATCAAATTAACTTTAATGATATAAGAATGATCGAATTCTGTGAACACCCATATCAATTACTTTCTTTTGTCAACAAAAATTTGTTACTTGCCTAATCTGACAAGGAAGATTTTACATAAAAGTGAACAAATTTTTTTATTCCCTCCACTCATTAATTCCAAATTGTTTATTCATTCGACCTACACAAATTAATATTGTGAAATTGTGAAATATTGTGTTTAAGCTCGTTTAATATTAATCAGTTGTCAAACAGAGGGTTAACAGCACTATTTCGATATTAACTCTATAATTATTACTTGTCATTTAAATTAATGTTCATATCGAATAGTCAATATGGTTTTATTTAGATTTATGTTTTAGGTCTCCATATCTAAACGGTGTTACTATGACTCTATTATGAAAGTATTTTCGTATTTATAGCTATACAGCTATCTCATGTTCTATGTATGTATGAGTTTTTTTCTTATTCTAATAGCTTAGTAATCTGCGATCCTATTACAATAATCGGTATATTAGCAAGCAAGTAAAGGCCTAAACCGTTCACAAAGTTTTTATTGCCAATAATGATTACATAACATCCTTAAAGGGTAAAAGCGAACGTTGGATTATAGGAAGATTCAAATAGATTACCAGTCTATATTATATTATTATGTACTCTATACAAGTATTCATGATCAATAAGTTTCAGGAGTACAACAGAATCCCAAGGTCGCTCACTAAATGAAATTCACGAACACGTGTAGAAATTCAAACCTTTCCTAAATCATAAACGCCAGAACAAGTACAAAGTGTTAAACGTAAAACAATTGTCACCGCCAATATTGTTCCAATCGTTTGATCTGCATTACAAATACCCTTTTTAATTGTCGATTTGCCACCCCTCCTCCCCCGCCCACACCCCGTCCCTTCCCCACTCCACCCCACAGTACTAATTGGATTGTTTACGAAAACGCATTGTTTTTCTTTTGAGTTCCTTTCGCGGCTGTTCACTTTGTTTGTCCATTCAATACGGTTCATTTTCAGGCTGTTTTCAATGTGGAGTGCTGAGCTCAGCGTTTGGGTAAGCTTGTAACTAATGATGACGTTACACAAACCATTTTGTTAATCATTAAGATACTTAAAAATGTGTTCATTTATTTCGTTCGAACGTTCGTACGTAAAATACTGTCTCCTTGTTCCTTGTAGCTGGTCCTTATTATATAACTTAATTGAATATAACTTCCACGCCAATCGCAGAAGGTAACGAAATTCCTTTTCCTTGTATTTCTATTTCTTGTTATTCTATTTTCTATAGTATTCCTTTTCCTTGTATTATTGCTTACAAATTAACAAGTTATATTTATCGTTTTCCACGAAACATTCGACCGCGAAACGAGCGAAGCCGCACAAAACGCTAGTTTTAATAAATTCCGAAAGGTCGAGATTGCAAAATAACACCAAAAAAATGATATTAGACTTCTTTTGTCCGCTGTATGAATCCCGCCAAATATTTCAGTCACGTCGGACGAAAAGGAGCGAAATCTCGCAAAAAATGTATTCGCTTGTGGAATAATATTTTTTATTGTTGGCCGCGTAAACAAAACAATGCCGGATAAGTGTTCGAATTGTGCGCGGCTTGATCCTGGGGCCGGGGGAGGGGGGCGGGGGAGCTAACGGCTCTAATACCAACTAGCCTTTTGAACGGCCTATAAGATTTGATTTAGAATTTGGTTATAATGTACGTTAGAACTGAAACGACTTTTAAAATTTGGTAACATTGTACAATAGAACTGATACGATTTCCGAATTCAATTGCTTGCTTGATGCTTCATCAGCATCCTCAGCCCATCATATTCTCATTACAGTTCACACACCTCCTGTGAGGTTACAGGCTAACCAAATGCAATTGGCCAGATGTGACATTTGTGATCTGACATTCATTATTTTAGTAAATTAAGGAAATAATTAACATTTTTAACGCATATTGCCCGAGAACTATGTATGCTTTTGGGTGTAATTATTGGGTATGTAGAGTTCCTGGAAAGTTTAATTGTGTGTTAATATTATGATATTAAGTTGTCACACTTAAAATGTTTATCAACCAACCAGGACTCATTTTGTTAGTAACAATTAATAACTTAAAAATTATGTTAGTAAAAATAATACAAAAATGGAAGTATTTCTAGAAAAAAGTTTTATTCAAAATTCACTATAGGTATTATATTATGCATAATGATAAACCAAAGTACATATTAAACTTCTAAATTAATCTTATCATAACAACTAAACTAAACCCAAACAGAAATACAATAAATGTTATACAATAATATCCTATTTAGTCACCTTGAAGGGTTTCAAAAGCTCACACGCTGAGACCAGCAGAACGGTCTCCTTTGGGATAATCCAAGTGACATATCTAGTGTGGATTACAGCTTACAAACGTGATTTACACGGTATTTAGTTAATTAATAGTTATATAGATTTATGTTTATTAGAAGTATAAAAACTTAAATTTTATTCGTTGGGAATATTTCAGTTACATTAACTTTTAATAATTATAACTAGCTGTGCCCTGCGGTTTTACCCGCAGTGCTTCGCTCCTGTTGGTCTTAGCTTGATAATATATATAGCCTATAGCCTTCCTCGATAAATGGGCTATCTAAAACCGAAATAATTTTTCAAATCGGATCAGTAATTCCTGAGATTAGCGCGTTCAAACAAACAATCAAACTCTTCAGCTTCATAATATTAGTGTAGATAAAGAGTTTATAATTATTAATTATATATGATCATTAAGATTCAGAAACATAAATTAGTGTTACAGTATCACATCTTTATTATTTTTTTTATTAAAGTTTATCTTTATAAAAACAATCTGTATTTGTTTACAGCTAACACTTGTTACGCGAATAAAAATAACAAATATATGGATAAAGCACTGCTCTTTACGAGCGCGACATTGTTGCCTTTGTATGATTTACCTCAATAAAGACCTGCCACCTTTTCACCCCTTTGGCTCAGTGGTTAATATCTGGATAGATGCTAAAAAAAAGTATAAACTTGTTTTGAAAATTTTAAATGAATAAAAATTAGTGTGTACTACTCAAAATAAAGCCTTTATCAATCCATACTAATATTATAAATGCGAAAGTAACTCTGTCTGTCTGTCTGTTACTCAATCACGTCTTAACTACTGAACCAATTTGCATGAAATTTGGTATAGAGATATTTTGATACCCGAGAAAGGACATAGGATAGGTTTTATCCCGTAAATCCCACGGGAACGGGAACTATGCGGGTTTTCTTTGAAAACGCGGGCGAAGCCGCGGGCAGAAAGCTAGTATCTTATAATAATTATTATTTCGCAATTAATAAACTTAATATATTAATTCAACTAAATTATTAAGTTTTCAAAGCTGTGAATAATCAACGTTCCAAGAAATCAAAAGCCATACAAACGAATGAAAGAACGCACATAATGAAGTCACTTTATCCGTGTGATTCAAACAATTTTAATGAAACTTGATTAAATTAATTTAAAAGCGAATTCCTCTGATGTCGTACAAGTTAATAACTTCTCTAATTAGGAATCGTCCCACATTTATCCAAAACAAACTGCAAAGGTGAGAGTTCTGAAAGTTTATAAAGCTACAAAAGAACGAAAATTATCACGCTACTTGGAGCGAAATTAAACTTTAATTGCTCGGAATAGGGTTGAAGTTCAGGTGGCGAGGATGGAGGCTCGCTTCAATAGTTAAGGTAAACTTAAATTACATGGGAATAGGTTATTGTACGTTAATCTTAAGCGGGTAATGGAGACACATCGTCGCTACAACTACACGGTATAGACCCGGCACGCGGGCGTGTACCTACTGTGTAGTGTGTTGTACACTTTTGCTATTAACTTGGTTGTATGGGTAACTTTTCATTACTTAACTAATACGTTGTGAAGGGATGAGGAACGTGGATTCTTGCGAACAGTTAATGAGTGTTCTCGATATACCTGTTTGTTGAAATTAGGTTGAATTTTTATTTACCGCCAATTGAAGCATTAGTATTGGTAAGTAAATATTTCATACATTTTAGGTACATCATATTATATACCTTGATAAAAACACATGAATTTTTTGTAATGACTTAAATAGAAACCTATAAAACATGATAAGAATTACACTCTTGCTGGCTGTTAATTACTATGAAAAATTTAAAAATTGACCTACAATTTTCACAAAGCAAAACTTTACAAAGAGTCGATCGACAATTAAATTACTCCAAAATTTCAGCCAACTTATATATTAATTTTATTCCTCACATTCCCAATCCGTAATCAATTTAATTAGTGAATATTCCTCAGTCAGCTCTGTGGGTCGGAGTGTTAACATCGTTTCATTACTGGCCCGGTTCATCCAACACAAAGTCCTTCCACGAAACCAAATTAAGCCTTCCTTACTGTTACTTACCAAACTCTGCCAATAAATATGTATTATACGCGCAGTTATACGAAATAAATGGTGTAAAGTAAAGGTTAAATCTTTCACACCTCTATGTATTTGATGTTATTTAAAAAAAAAACATTGAAATATAGTTTATAGGTACGCTCTCTTGATTTTTCAGACTTTCTGCGCCTACGCATTCTGAGAAAATGACAAACTCTCACTATCAGTTTTCAACTTAAAACATAACATTCACATTATTCGATATAATATTAAAGACAAAATTACATAGGTTTTTTTACATACCTATCTACTAAACATACAGCCAGCAACCCTATGCCTTTACAATATTCAACCCAAGCAAGGATAAAATTTCTATTTCTCTGTATATTTAACAGCTTAACATACAAATCCAGCGTTATCCTATTCCACAACTCTTTTTATGCAAATAGCTTTACAAAATTTTCAAATTTTTAGCGTTATATCAACGTAATTCAGCTTTTCGCTTCCAAATAATACTTTTATCTGAGTACACACGCCATAAAGCGCTCGAGAGCACTTTATAAGCGCTTTTTTACTTTCATGCATTTCGAAAGTTATGACAAACATTTGCGTTGAGTTTTTCGAAGTTTCGAGAACGAGCTTGTTGTCTTGTACATGCATATTTGTGATAGTTTCATAATGTTATGCGTTAAACGTCCCTGTATAACCTCATAAGGATCGTGGCATTCCATTTAAGAAGAGACATCCCTGTAAAAGTATAGGTACATAAAGCAAACGTACTTTTTGGTGTCCTTCTCACTACACAAATTAACTTCACAGTCAGATTTGAAATACGTCTAAAACAATATCTACTTCAAACAGAAAATCTTTTAAATGTTGGTTCTATAAACAATGTTCTGTAGCATCCAAACTTAGAATTACTTTATTTTTTAAACACCATTACATAAAAAAACCAGAAGTGGTTCAGAAATGCTGTGAAGTGAACACATATTTTTTGTGGAGGGAAGAAGGGGGATTTTTTCTACAACAAAAAATAGGAAAAGGCAAAATATTTTTTGGAATCTTTTTAGTTTGTATTATATGAACGTATTTTTTTTTTTTGCTCGATTCACCAGTTGTAGCGTTAAATAATGGTTAAATACATTAACTCAAACATGTATTTATTCAAACAAGCTTATTTTAAAATTGCTTTTAAGTCATGATAAATTGATATTATATTATACCACCGGTTAAAAGCCTGGTCTATACAAAATAACTGAAAAAAACTTAACGGCATAAAACTGCGTACAACGTATAATCTGCAGCTTATTATATATTAACGCCAGTCAACGTCAAGCCTAAAATCGATATAAAATTTAGCATACAAAAGTGTTTTATAGCATCATACATTATCTAGAGGGAGCCGGGCTGGATGCACAATAGGCCAAGTCGGGGGCAGTAAATTATTCCGCAGCTTCCTGTTTAGCCCAACCGACGTGCATTTCTATGTAAATTCGTGAAATTTTAATCACTTCACTCCACGGGCGGACGTCATATCAATGGTAGTGAGGGTTAATTGCGTTGAATGTAGGTGATTGTTACACGAATATCTTGTCTTACATATTATAAACGTAAAAGTTTGTTACTCTTTCACGGGAAAACCACTGAACGGATTCTGATAACACTTGGCATTGATTTAGCTTAAATATATCTAGTATCAGAATACACAAATTATAGAAATACTTGTTTTCTCACGCGGGTGAAACCGCACAGCGCAGCTTGTTACAGATAAAATTTATAACTTTCTTTCAGTATCGAATACCTGGATATAATTACGAATGTATTTAAAATATATGAGTCATATTTTTATATAATCCTAATATAGAAATTATTTTTTTATTAGTCTGGCTAGCTATCAACCTTGCCGCCTCTGTATTATAACGCTCACGCGCTAATCATAGTACTAGAAATACATAGAAAAGTCCAATTATATAAAAAAAAAGACGGGTTGCACTCCGGGAGTGCCGGCAGAAGTGAAAACGCGCGTAGTAGAGAGGGGATAGCTGTCTACTCTCCATCCGTCTTACGCTTTTTCGATCAGCACGTGTCCTGACGCGAGTTTAAGATTTTATACCCATTACAGAAAAAGTGCTCAACGCCGCTAAAGAAGTTTTCACTTCAAAAAAAATAATTCAGCTTTAACAGAAACTATTGCTTACAATATAGTTACCCACACAGTTAATATTATCACAACATACAATTTAAAATAACAACCACTATCAGCCCTAACCCTAGAAAGGGCATGAACTTAACAAGCATGCTTAACAAAC
>CAJQZM010028236.1:0-19041 GCA_907164665.1 Colias nastes | reverse complement strand
TGTTTATTTGCCAATTTTATTTATAACAAAAATTTCGTAATCAAGTATATAGAGCTGACTGCTTTATCAATATATCAGACTTGCGTTTTGTAATATTGTAATGATTATACTATTAATTTTACTTTCATACACATCAGATAATTTTTTTATTTTTAATGGGTTAAAAAATAAAAATATATCTATAAACTCCACAAAATAAAAAAGGATTTTTATTTATTTACCCCTCACACAATTCGGTGCAATCTCAGTTGGAAGCCATCATGTACCAATAGAATCGAAATTACAACTCTGTGGGAGATCTGCACTCATCTTAATTATATAAATAATAAAAATTATTCACTTCAATTACTATATAAATGATTTTACGGTATGCCACACATATGGGCGTAAATTACACCCATTAGGATTAATTAGAATAATAAAAGTAGGCTGGTACTTAGCAAAAACAAGGGGAATAGGTAGGTAATAAAACTAAAATTCATATTTGAAAATTTTCAATATTAAACCACATTCATTTATAGAGATTATAAAACTGGATTTTGATTTTGAAAAACATTAATTTCTCAATTCTAGTGTAGGTACTTATTTGTGTAATGTATGCCTGGGTTTAGATTTTTTATTTAATGTTAATAGACATTCTGTCCGATTCTTTCCTGAGGGTTAAATAATTCCATTTTAAAGCAAATAACAATTCATTAAAAATTAAGACACATTCAATTTCGCAAAATCGGTAGTTGATACAAATACAATAACTTCAATACAATAATATGTAATATCTTCAATATAATAACTGTAAGTCTGTATCAAATCGCAATTGGGATGATTAGGTTTAGGCACACATTTACATTTACCTTCATATCACACCTGTCCCTGCAGCGGTAACAAAATAAACTGATGCTCCTCAGAACGTCCCGCTATCATTTTCAAAACATAGTTAACATTATAATTTATATGTTACGTATCTATATCCATCACTAACGAACGCTCACAAGCTGTCGCGTCAATGATTCTTTATTATTAATGGTTAACCCTTTGTCCCTAGGACCAATCGATTTCCGAACCCTGCAGTTCAATACAATGCACATTTTAAAATTTAAAATCCGATATCTGTACGAACTTTTTATGGCACTACGGTGCATTTTTAACCCTTCACCGTATGGCGAGGACAGAGGTTCTCAATTTTATTCGTGTACAAGCGAATCATCAGTTGAGTTAGCGACGCGTAGATAGTTGTGTAGCTTGTTGTGAAATATTTTCGCATAAATTTAGAGCATTTCTCTACATTTGAATATTGAAGTTCATTCTGTTGTACGCAATACACAAAAGTATGGTTTTATCCTTTTTTTCCCAGTATCTAGATCTTGTTTTTTTTTTCAGAAAAGTATTCGAAGATTTGAAGACTCTTCAGTCGTATCAAAAAAAATCTAAACATAATTTCACATACAGAAATTATATTTCAATAACAAAATACAAAAAAAATAATAAAACAGAATTTAGGTACAAGACAACAAGGAAAACGCGCAAAACAGCACCAAAAAAATCAACAAATTGAATGTTGAGATCCACCGTCAAGGGATTGTATAACCGCGGTATCTGTACGTGACAATTTAAACAAATTCTGGGCCATTTGGCTTCTGGGGTGGTTCTTTTTTAAGGACTTATTTTGAATAAAAAAACGGCATTCAGTTGATCCCGTTGCATCTGATGCGGGACGAGTGTGTGGTCGGCTTATTGCTTCGATCAGCTTTTATTTAAATGAAAGGCTTATGCAATATCTTTGTGCTATATTTTTTAGTATCTAGGTATCAGTACACAAGCTTCGGAATAGTGAGTTTAGTTTAGAAACTGGGTAATTTAGTACAAGTTTAAAAAGAAGTCGTTACAAATTATCAAATAGTAAAATCTTGATAATTATTATCCTGTAAATATAGGGTCTGCCGATTTCTCCAAGTAGATTCTGATATAAGATAGGTTCTAATGTGTTAGTTAATTCTGAGAATGGTCAAAAATTATAATTCCATTTCAACGTTAAAAATTTAGCTCTTCTTTTGCTAATTGTACTTGCAAGTAAAGATGGGATTACATCATGAAAACAATTACGAGAATAAGTTAAACAGCGAGCATGTATTAAATTAAAAATAAAATGAATAATTTGCTTGAAAAATTAAAAATTTTTGTCTCCACATTCGAGTGAATTCAAGCAAAAGAAAATACACGTATCAAAATAAAAAAAAAAACAATGGCACCTATTAATCACGTTACTAAGTAATTAGATGCACACGACCGCCATCTTTTTTCCAAATGGCAATGACATTCCACCTACACCCGCCATGTTGTTACGTCATTTATAAGGGCCAGACAGTCCAATTTATATAAAACATTAGCTGGGGACGAAGTATAATTGAATGTAAAAAATCGTCCATTTGGCGCCCATAGAGGGATGCATAGGGTTGATTCGATACGCTTATATAATTTTAATATTAAATGACAGCTCACATACTGCATCAATATTGATGTAATTTGATTTTACTAGACGTCATACATCATTCGTTGTAAAAATTGTTAATATGAGTTGTCTTGTTACGAACGTATTGTGTTCGCATAACTATAAGTTTGAAAAAATAAAACTTAGGTTAGAAGTAGGTACAATTCTACATAAGTATTATGAATTAAATTCCTTCTTACAGATATATACTAGGTATCTATCCTTATTCAATCTATGAAGAATGACAAAAATAAAGTTGGAATATTATAAGAAAAAAGAACCGGCTACCCCATTTGGATGTGTCGCCAAAATACAGTAGACTAACATTCAATTCATATGAAATGTCATCTGACAAGACTCACCATTTGATTGTATCTCTACGAAAAAGTAAAGACAAAAAATCTAAGCAATATGTACGGGACGAAGTACTTTATTAAAGTACACTCTATATTCATAACGCCTCAGCGAATCAACGAACTATCGCAAATAATATCACCCTTGAAGATGCATTCGAAAAGAAATGTATCAGAAAATATATAAAAAATCTCTATGACTGAGATCATTTGACAATATTTACTGGAAGGGGCAATAACTTTATGCTCGATTTAGACGATCGGACTTATATTTTATTATACTGTTATAAGTAGTGTAATGTTTTACAAAGTATAGTTGATGTGAGGTTTTAACTTTTAATCATCAATAATACCGTCAGAAGGCGTGGACAGTGTGTGCTACAGCCTACAGTCCACGGCCTCATGGCCTAATAGGCATCGCGCCACACACTCTAAAAAAAGTATTTAGAACCACCACCAAATCAAAAAATACCCACAAGGTTTTGTTTGCAATTAGCCGTTCCGACTCGTATATGTCCAATTTTTTAATTAAACGTCTCTTCTGTCTCAGAGGGCACGCGACACACTTCAGTTCAAATTTTACAAAATTTTATGCCCCTTTACAAGTATATTCCTCGGCGTTTCTAGCAACTATCAATCTCTAACATACGTATCCACTGCTAGTGCGGGCGAGCGTGTGATTTTTGCAAGGGATATAAGATTTTCCAAAGATATAAGCCGGCCTATACACTCGGCCGATGGGGGCTGGATTGAACACAAATCATTATTCATATTAAAACGTATCGGTTGGAAAACAGTTTTTTGGAAATCAAAACGAATTTCTCTATATTGTAAATTCATACAATTTCTATTTAAAATCAGACAATAATCATCAGTCACCTGGCATTAATTTTAGTAAATTATAACATGCTTTAATTTACAAATCAGTTTAGTTTTTTTATTATTTTAAACATATTATACCTACAGTCTTGAAATTGAATATTATATTAAATTGAAAACATAAATTGAAAAACAACGAATTACGAAATATACAGCATTATTTTCAACACTTCTAGGAATCCAAACCGACAAAGGAAACCAAAGCGATCATCGCGTAATAAAATTAAATACAATAATTGACGACCGATTTCCATACATTATCATCACTGATATTCAACTACTCTACGTACTTAACCTATGCCTTTTTTATCAAAATTATGAAGTTCTACAAACAAAGGTGTATTTAAACTACATCGAAATAAACATTCTGTACAATAGTCACGTATAGCGTATACCGCTTAACGATATTCTTTACAATATTGTTGGTCGTAGTCGATCGACTCTGTACTTCAAATGTTACGTGATCGCAACATGGAGATATAATATTGTGATAACTGGTAGAATGCTTAGTCTGCCGTGGGAGTGAAGGTTCTATCCACGCGGATGAAAATTATTGATTGACGTACAATCTTACGAAATTCGTGTAATTATTTAAAATGATATAGCACACACAATTAGAGATATGTAATGTAGGTATATTTTACGAGTTTATTTTCTTTGTGTTTGTGTGCGAGATGCATAACAATTATCTGTATAATTAAAATAATAATGTCCTGTTAATGATTAATTAAATGATGACCAATTCGTACATGATATATCTACCGATGATTTTCACAACTATCGTCTTCGAATAACATACCTATAGCAAAATTTTGAATATAAAACCAACATAATATTCCAACACATGATAGTACTAGCCTTATTAGGGACTCTATAGCACTGCAGTAAAAGAATCCATCCCACAAAACAGCTCACGAACATACGATGCTGTAAAACAAAAGTAAGCCACTACGTATCGTAAAATGCCTCCCAATAATCCAGCTTCAGGGAAAAAATAGCCATAGTAAAAACTCCTATCCGTACCTAATAACCCGAGAATATTATCAGAGAGTCGTTGGGTCATAACCCGAAATTGGTTTCGGGGTCCGTAAGTCCCCAGTTTTATATGTCGCATTATGAAGGCCGTCAAACGAATTCACGTAGAAAATCGAATCTATATACGTCGATATTACCGGTCCTGGCTGCGTTGAGATAATAAAATAATATACCTCTTTTTACGCCGCGTTTTATTTTTTTTTGTTTCGGTCGCAGTGACCCGTGGGTAATGAACGGGTTAGGTCGTGGCATTAGATGTCTTATATGTTATTGGTTGTTTTCGATAATAGAAGCTAGATGGATAGCTCTACCTAATAGAGCTTTTATTTAATAAACATATTTTATGGATACGTAGTTGAATCTTGTTTTCTAATAATGCCATTAACATAATTTAAATTAGGTATGTACTTACAATAGTTTCATTAAAATAACCAAAATTTTTATAAGTATCATTAAAATATAAATTTTATTTATATTATTCTGTTACAATAGAACACATGTCAATCTAGAAAAGTAATAAATATTTTATTAAATTCTATATTTATCTATTAAATTATTATATCGCAAATAATGCCACATCATATCTTTTATAGCAATAAGAAGTATGTTATCAACTTATGAAACTAGACAAAATTAATATATTCGTAATAAGAACTAGGTTCATTCCTATTTCACTAGACGTATAACGAAAGTAGAATAACAGTTGGGTTCTCAGAAACTTTTTTCATTTCATACTCGTACATATAAACGTCCTCACGCACGAAAAATAACAAAAATTTAAGAACAAAACGTATAAAGTGCCATAAAGGAGCTTCTATGCGCCGCAAAAATCTCTTGGATGGGAGTAATCGGGCATTTTACATACGAAAATAATATATTATTCAGGATCTTCACTCGCAGTCCATACTTATCGGTAATAATGCTCTACTGCTCCTTTAGCACAATGTCATAACTGAAAATATCATCGAAATATACTTATGAATGGTAAAAAATCATGTTTAATGTATTTCGATACATTTTGGTCTTCATTATATTGGACTAAAATTTAGTCCAATTATTTAGTCTCTAAACAAGGCTTGTAAGGACAATATAGCATAAGAAATAGGACTGTGAGCTACTTAAATTAAATTATTTAAAAGCATAAAATAATTGAAGTCATCATAATAGTTCGGTAATAATGATATTGTGGGCCCAAGGAGTAATTATTATAAAAACTTTTATAGGCAATAAATTCACATTATTTTAGTAAAAGCCATAAAAATACTACCTAGGTACTTATTACTTACTAGCTGCTCCGCGCGGTTTCACCCCCGTGGCTCCTCTCCTGTTGGTCGTAGCGTGATGATATAATATAGCCTATAGCCTTCCTCGATAAATGAGCTATCTAACACCGAAAGAATTTTTCAAATCGGACCAGTAGTTCCCGAGATTAGCGCGTTCAAACAAACAAACAAACAAACAAACAAACTCTTCAGCTTTATAATATTAGTATAGATTTAACAAGGCAGTAGGTAATAAAAGTTATTTGGTATATTTTACTTCAATAATTTAAAATAATAAACTTCTCTATGTACCTACATACGTACGAAAAGTAGTAAAATACGCTTCGGTATATAAAAAGGACACTAATAATCATAGTCTAATAAATATTATCTGAAAAATTAATTAACAAAAATAATACTTACCTACCTGTTTTTATCTCTAAAATTTTATTAAACAAATTTATTCCTACGGATTTCCTTACGTTACAAATACTTATCGTCACATAAAAAAAAACTCCGTTTTTTTTAATGCTCCTTTTTCAGTAACTTAAAAAAATAAAAATTTAAGAATGTGAGTTTCGTTTACGTTCTTCCGAACAGTATATTCACGTAGTGGTCCCAGCTCAAATAAAAATAGAGGTAGCGAGACGGGCCCTGCAAATCCGCCGCTCAGTGCTGCCCTATTATGATATTTCTGAATCAAACCCCCTTACCTAGATAAGGAACGACGCTCACTGAAAGGCATTATAATTTTTAAAAAATATTTTTAAATTTATTTCGGTATTTTAACTAAAATTATTATTGAAAAGGTCTTCTTTGATAGAGCAGTCTCGCCTGAAAATATAAAATACATGTTATACATATCAAATTTAAATACCTAAATACATGCATAAAACAAAAATTAAAATAACCTAAGTGAATAAATATCGCATCAAATTATTTATATAGCACAATGTTTAGTATGTACCTTATTCAGTTATCACATCATTTTCTGAATTAAAAATCTAATTAACTAGGTACTCAAACTAATCCATAAATTTTTATTTTATTTATTTATTTATCAAAAAAGATAAATACATGGTACAAATAAATTGGCATGCCAAAAACCACACAGAAATAAAAAAACAATAACTTATAAACACAATAATTATAATCTATTACCAATAAACAATATAATTATTAATTACCTAAGGGATATCATAAAGAATAATATATTTATAACCAAAAGTTACATCTACATCGCGCCTAACCAACCACCCTATCTCCCCGTTAAGAAGATTCAGATATAATATGTTCTTACTGATAATATTCTTTATGATATACCTTTATGTGGGATGGGCAAAACAACATGTTATATTCATAAACAAAATGGACCGTGAAAACGAAAAAAATCCCTATAAATCTTCGTACTTTTTATTCAGTCACCTACGCTGTATATTCTGGTAATTCGTTATACATATAAAAGGATTTAAAAAGTGTAGGTGTATATGTAGGATACAATAAGCTATGATTTCCTTTCGTTACAAATATTTTACCCGTTGGCGTTTTGGTTGAGATAAAGATATGCGATCGATCTAATTTCGATGAAGATATTGACAACGTAATTAAAACTTATAATGGTAAATGATAATTATTAATTACTAATAAAATTTAAAGCACGATCTGTACGCGTTAGCTTTTATATCCTGTGGCCCTTGGTTAATTAATAATAAATTATGTGTTGGTATGTTATGGAAAATTAAATTCTTATGGAATTAATTCGTAAATTATTTACTTATATCTTTATGTAGCTATAATGTTTCATGCTATTATAAATCCATAATAATTAAAGGAATTATCTACAACATTCTTTAAATCAACATCACTACACTAAACCATACTACCTCCGTCCTCAAAGTATCATATTATATTCATATACTTTTCATAATTCAGAGGAGGGTCACAGCAAGTTTTTATTCTCTCGTGTTTATGATTCAGAACTATTGGTCGGGTAAGTAAATATTTCATGAACATATCAAGTATAATACATACACTCTCCCTTCATAAAAGATTTTGAAAAACCATTTAAAATAGAGCTCTATGTTGTATGGCATGTTCCTATATAGCAGAGACCAAGCATAAATTGCCGCTGTATTTTGATATTGGTACTGGATTCTACAATTGTTAAAGGTTACAATATGTAGAGCCAAAAATTCGTAATTAGTCCTCAACCTCTAAAAATCTTATTCATAGATATACGAATTGCAATTTCTGTAAAAAATAAGCATTTCAGAGCAGTCTTCGCTCATTTTGTTTAGGTATTAGGCAGTTCAATAAAGAAACGAATCTTCAATGGCGGCGCTTGTCATTCCCTCTCGCTTACACACGGCCGTACGGCATGCAAAAAAAAATGGAAAAATAAAATCACTAAAATATATTTGATTTTCCCTATAATAGTTTTTATCATAAATTTACAATGACAATTATGCATTTGCGAAAGTAAATAATGTTTTATTGGAATTTGACAAAATATGTTCTTTGGGAAAAGTTGTTCAGTTTTATGGGCTCATTACAAATATTATGGGGATTTTGTTACATTCTGTATACGTAAATATGATAATTCATATAAATACACAAATACCATAACAAAAAAGTTTGTCAACAAACAATTTGAAATAATTAATAAAATAATTATCCATTTACGTTATTTTTATTTTC
The DNA here is from genome assembly GCA_907164665.1 of Colias nastes. Lineage (NCBI taxonomy): Eukaryota > Metazoa > Arthropoda > Insecta > Lepidoptera > Pieridae > Colias > Colias nastes. The sequence goes on along the minus strand of CAJQZM010028236.1, from coordinate 10,330 downwards.
TTTTTTGCTGACCCTACCATACGTCAGTGTCAGCTTTGGCCGCCATTGAAGATTCGTTTCTTTATTGAACTGCCTTATAAGTATTTATTTAGCTCGTTATATCATAATAGCAAGCTCCAAATTTTACCACGTTCTTATAAAAGCGTTTCAGTTTTAGATTCTAGACAGGAATTAACCACAGCACTAAACACAGCATTAAATATTAGTAACACACCGCTAAGTAACGATATTAAAACAGTGTTATGTGTGAATAATTAAATATTCCGTGCATTAGTCCAGCATCTCGGGTCGCCTCAAGATCAGCTTGTTAAATGTGAGGACGATCTGACATGGCACAGAGAAAGATATAGAGTGGAGCATTGGTGCTATAAAAATGTATTGAATGTCATGTCTATCTTAAAAAAAGGTAAAGATATGCAATCAACACAGTTAGCAAATTAGCCAATAGAAATATAAAATTAAAGTATAAAATGGTAAAGACTATTGGCCTTACTAATAAAAAGTTAAACAATGGATACATTTCTACCATTTTCTACCATAGCTGTGTCCTGCTCTTGCTCACATGCAACGTCAATCATAAAAACAAGACAGGTTATTGCAATAACTAATCCATTGCAAAGCGAATGGGTAACATTTTATTAGTAAGACCGTATTAAAATAACTACAGCGTAGTAGGTAGGTAGGTACGTAGGTTCTAAAATGCGATTCAACTCTAGCTTTGGTAAATATCAAGGCTTGAACAAAATTACTATACCTAATAACCTATATTTAAACCTTTATTCTTCAGCACAAATAACTACTGTATACTAGTCTCTATCAGTACAGACTTCTCTACATGCTTTTAAAAAATATCACTAAATGTAAACAAAGAGCGACTCCATTTTATTCTCTGTTCCTCTCATATCCGTCGGTCCGGAGTGCGACCGCTCAAGCAGCGGTCTTTGGTCACTGCCTGAAACATACATATGGCGCGTTTAACTGTAACATGGTAACTGTAGGGCTGGCATATGTAAGTTAATAATATATTTATTTATTTTATAGGTATTACAAATTAATAGATTTTATATTACAAATTATATTAGTTATTTTTAATAAATACGAAACAAGAGTATTGTTTTAAATTTAATAAAATGAGAAAATATAAATAAGCTATTAAAAAAATTAAATAAATTGAACAATTTTGTGTGAAAGATCCAATCATGAACACATTTTAAATTTATTTCAAACTCTAATTCCCGTACTTAATATAAACATAATTGTAAATCCATTATCTATTCACACTACCCTTCACGGATGCTGTCAAACCTGTTCCCAATAATTTGACCCAATTGGTCACTTACATTAAGAAGGGGATGCTGTAGAGATCAAAGATCACACACCTATTGATATCCCCTTGTATTGAATATATTTGTAAGATGAAAAGTGTATCATGGAGCTTGACCATACTGACCTGTTTGACGCGTGCCTGCATGAAAGGAGATCACAATACAAGGGATGCTGTAATATTTACATAAACTAGGGTAATGCACTTGATACGATTATAATGGTAATTGAGAACGAATTGAACTCCTATTCATATTGTAATAAACTTTTATAACGTTTAAATAAAGTGTCAATATGATAATTTCGTGAATAAAGCTGACACTTGATGGCTTTATCTGTGTTAATTTTAAAAAGGGAACTGCTGCAATGAAATGATTCTTCTAATAAAAATTTAAAATAGCATACTTAGGTCCATACTTAATAAAAAATAATTGCAAGCATTAGAAACAAAATGCTAGATAAGCACTCGCTTTGCTGTTCTTGAATATTTGTTCCTTCTTTTACTTAAGAATCACCCTCGCACATTGCAATTTAACTTATTAAGTTCAAAATTGTTATAGAAACTGAATTGTTGGCAACCCTACCGCCTCCACACGATAAGTAACGGTTAGTTCCGCGACGTAGCACATTTGTAACGCTAGATATAAGCGAGATACCGGCTATTCTATAATATAGCAATTTCCCGCCTTACATAAAACATCAGGGTTACCAGAAATTACGTCATTTGCTTATATTAGGTAAATAAATCGTTGTGGGCCTTTCCGTAATTTCGTTAAATTGTTTATTCAATTAGAGATAAAAATGTTAGGTTATTTTAGATTATTAACAAATTTAACATAACCTAACATTTTTATCTCTAATTGTTAGATTATTGACCGCCTCCTTGGTACAGTGGTTGACGCGCGAGCGTAGCACTGAGGGGTCCTGGGTTCGATTCCCGGTGGAGACGAAGAAAAAGAAAATGTCTCGGTCTGGTAGGACACAGAAGGCTGATCACCTACTTGTCCCTAAAGAAAATCGATCAGTGAAACATATGTATAATGCATCTGCCCCTTACCCCACTAGGGGACATGGGATTGGGACTTCACTTTTTTTATGTTAGATTATTGAGTGTGAATGTTGGATTCTCATAGATTTCTTAAATACTGTAGATACTTATAGATTCTTGGAATTCGGAGAAATTGTGTCACTTGTTACATTTGTGATAAACTAATTATGAGCCCCTATCGTCTTGTAAGGTATTTGTTAAACAAATTTTACATCTGAGGCAGACGATGACATTTTCATGTCCACAAAAAAAATATTCATTAAAACTTAAAGCACTAATACCATAGAATATACCTATATACTCTAACGCGACCTTATAACTATTTAGTATACCGTGATTATCTATAGTTGTAACACGGTCCGTAAAATTAAAAACTAAATTAAATTAATAAACAATTTTAAACAATTACTTAACCTTACCTTAAAGTATTTGTTTCGTCCAATAATAAATTACTGCTCCCAAATATTCAATAACAGCAGTAATACTATATTTTAGTGAAGCAGAGGTTCGTAGGGACAAAGGGAGGAAATCTGTAGGGTATCAGTTAGAACAGCCGTCCCTTAAAGTTTTAGGCCCGAACGTATTCTATATCTTATGATACCCTGGTATCTTATGTCGATACTTACCTATTATTTCTGAGTAATTTATTTAAATTTGTAAACAAACGCAAATATTAGAAAGTTCTTCTTAAATTTAAAAAGCTGTATTATAATGGAAGTTTAGTTAATGTTTATCTGTAAAAAAGTTAGTCGTCAACATCACGCAAATAAATTACTACAACCATATTACTTATAGGATACATACCAAGTTACCACTATTGAAATTAAACACATATACCTACCTACAAACTCTCGTAAATTTCATAAATAATTATGTACATGTTTCTTCAAATCCAACGACTCTCCTGAGGACCAAATCACAATTTTCGAAATAACACTAGATTCGAAATAGGTAGTAACCACAAAGCGCATAGAAACTTATTAATAAAGAAAATTATTTTTATTATAATTATTAAATATATTTCTAGGTACACGACACACGTGCATTTAAGTACATGTACTTACTCTCAAAAACACAAAATTCATATTATAAACTCAAACAACTTACAGTTACTAGCAAACTTTATTTTAAAAATTGTTCATTCAACGTTCGAACATTGACAAAAAATAAAAATATTAAAATGAAATTCCTCCCTTTACGTGCACACATAGACACATTATAACAAATTAACAATACCAAACATACACATGCCATGCATGAAAATCTATAGTAGGTATGTATGTGTGCGTGGAACGTGCGTTCGACCAATGGTCAAGCGGTCAGCGTATAGAAGGAGAAAGATATATTGATTAGTGTAAGAGCAAAAGAAATAGCATTTTTCGCAAAAGGTATTGGTATGGGAGGGACACAACCCTTTTAATAATATTCAAAATACGTTAAGGGATGAAACACCGTGTAATAGAATCGTTTTTATAGATTTATCATTCTGTAATTAGTTGAATTGTAAATTTTCGTATTGTTTTATGATAGCATAAACGATTTTTTTTATTATAAAAAGTAGTTTGTGTCAATCAATATTTTGTTAAATAAAGTACCTACAACCAACTCGGTGTAGCATTTTTTGCATGAAGAAGTTACAAACATCTTAATTTTTTGCCTTCTTATAAATAATCAGTAGAAAACGGAAACGAGAGAAAATATTAATTGGATAATATAAAAAACCGCAATACGTCAAGGTGAAAGTCGTAAGAAATGGTCAACGAGTAGGTAAAGGCTATTTCTTATACATTTCGTTATCATTTAATTATTCTTTTATTCGATTTCATTCATTCGAATTATAAAGTGATCTACAAAATACCGCTTACCAATTAGTCGTTTTAATATTATTTAACGTAAAATGAAATTGTCCTCTGAATTATGTATTTTTCAAGGAGACAAGGGATTACCCACAGAATTACTATTGATTCGCGAGCCTCGGTCGGCGACTTCAAATGAACAGGCCAGAAATATATCGCTAGAGCTGATAATACCGTTCCTATTTTATTCTTGGTGATTATAGATAGAAGAATAATCAATACATAAGAATTTGTTTTTGAGATGTTTTATTTTTACTAATAACTCGTTGTTTTTCTAATGCTTTAAAAACCTTTCTTAAATGTAAGAACATAATCTTTAAACCTTTTTTATTAGGTATATTATCTGTGCCTTTACATTGTACCAATTGGAACATAAAATAATGATATTATGTATTTAAGCATTAATGTCTTGTCTCAATCTTTGTTAAATAAAACAAGCATACATTTCATAAAACATAATAACATTCTATAGACTATATTATGAAGAAACATACTAGCAGCTCCATATAATTCTAAACAGAAAGTTTGCGAACCCAACCTGAATTTATTAAGCCGGACCCTAGAAAGGTTTGCCGTATGCAGATAAGGGATTTATTTAGCGGAAAGGTCCAAGCCGGGTTAGCGCTATAACGTCTTTTGGGTCGACGATGACCAGGATTGGGACAAAATTTATCGGCGGATTTCGGCTTTGCGTTGATTTATTCGGCTTTACTGAATGAAATCAGGGACACTGATAATGGGGGTTTTTGTGAGGGTATAATGTAGTTATGGCTAAATGGCCGTTATCGTTTGGGTGGATAAGTCCTACCTATATTTATATGTTGTACCAATATGTAAATTGGAATGTTACGACAAAACGACTTAAATAATTTTGTTTTATTTGGGCATAGACTAATAAGAACTTATAAAAATATATAGGTACGGTCGAATTGAGAACCTCCTCCTTTCTTAGAAGTCGGTTGAAAAGTACATAGTCGTGAGTAGTAGCGTCCTTTTGCAACGAAAATAAAACTTGAAAGCATTTAATTATTATTGATAAAAATTTATGGGGAACGGCTACAGCGGCGTAGCACAGCCGTAGCATGTATACGTAGCATGTGAATCAAGCCACATGACAATAATTATTATAAGGTTATAAATATAACTAACAATGTCTAGAACAAGTTATACAATTTTTCTTGTGTTGAGACTGTGTAATTTTACTTGATAACTATTTACTAATAGAAGAAAGAATTCAAAGAATCATCAAAATCGGTTCACTCAATATACTTCGAAGTACCTACCTACCTAATAAACAAGAAAAAAATAAATACGCACTTCGAATTAAGAACCTCATCCTCTTATAAAGGTAGTTGTAGGAACTGTGTGTAGGAAGTAGTAAAATGTTTGTAGTGTAGGTAATATTTAATATGAAACAGATAATAAAAAAAATCTATACCTACTCTTTAACAAAACTAAACGTTAATACGGCCTTAGATTAAGTATAGCTGCCACATAATATATAGTTTTAACCATTAACCCTTCGAAATTACAGAGTCGAGATATTGGTTTTCAGCGGACGTAGGGCCAAAAACGTGTAACGAAGCGTCGGCCAGGGACGGTAAATGGCGCCAATTACGCGTCGGCCCGTACGTGATACGATTTAAAATGGCTGACACGAGTACGCGGCTTGGGCTTAGAGTAATATGGATAAGGCGCGTGTGATTATATTTTTTGTATGGTTTGATTAGGTAGTGTGGAAATACTCTAATTATGTTAATGTATGAGCATATGATTATATTGATAATTTATTAAGTTTATGTGTGCTGATCGCTATGGATATTATTTCACTTTTATTATTTTAAAATAAAAAATGTTAACCATAAGACACGAATTTTATTTTATTTTTAAACTGACGACAAATTTTAAGAGCAGTTAACTCCTAAAATCTTAGCAATAAAATAATACGATCAAGCTGTTGTTACCTAATGAATTAGTTCAATAACGAATACATTTTTTTCGTATGTTTAGCAGCATTTTAGCGCTGCATAATTTAAAATTAGTTACAACGCCATCTGTTATCGAATAAAAAAAAGATCGAATTTGTAGTTTATCTTTTCGACGATAGATGTCTCTGATATAAATTTATAAACAGCGCCATCTATCGTCGAATTATATAAGTACTTATATATTGTTTATCTATGACTGAAATGCTTTTCACTACTAGATGTCACTTTTCAGGAAATACCAATTTCATGAAAATATTTTATTTTCTTTTTAACTATGCTATTGCACCTAATTAATTATATCAAATGAAATCAAAATAAATATTTTTCGGATGTGAAACGGCATTTTAGCGCCGTACAATTAAAAAATTAGTTACAACGCCATCTATTATCGAATAAAAAAAGGATCGAATTTTTAGTTTATCTATTTGACGATAGATGTCTCTGATACAAATTTGTTACAGCGCCATCTATCGTCGAATTATATAAGTACTTATTTATTGTAAATCTATGACTGAAATGCTTTTCACTACTAGATGTCGCTTTTCAGAAATACTACGAGCACCATGAAAATGTTTTAATTTCAATTTTACTATGACAACGCTATATTGTCGCTCCTCTTCCTCTTACCTCTCTAACCTTTTATATCAATAGGTAACTGAAATAATTTTACCATGGTAATAATTGATAAAAAAGTTTAATGATATAGAAATATCAACATTAGCTAATTATTTAAATATTTGTGTTTTATGTTACAGAATAAAATACATAAAGAAAAAAAGATAACAATATAATCCCATAAAGAAAATATTGACTTTAAGCTACCATGTCCTCATACTATCAACGTAGGAAACTCGGACGGTCCTATCCGAAAAGTTAGCTATCAAACTGTACGGTCTACACATGTATACGAGAGACACATGTGCGTTTTATTACAACCACACTATTGGAACATTGCTACTCAAAACGGGCTACCCCTAGTTGACATATTTTTTACTTTTAGTGAAAGTTATTATTGTGTTATTTTCTTAACGTATTTTTTCATGGTAAAACCGTAGTAACAATACTTCAATGGGTTTAACAAATTTATACAAAATTAAGATATAGAAGAGAATATATTAAGTAGATAGAACTGTTTGATATTTCAGTTAGCAACATAACGGGATTCAAATAAATTTAAAAGCAGTATTGATTTACATCTAAATATTATACCTACCTACTATCGACTAGGTACCTACGGTATAATAAAAGTAGCTAAATCAGTGCCTAAATATTACTGAACATTTTGATACCAAACCTGACTTTTTTGAAGACAGTTAAAAAATACTTTATATCTCCGAATTCTGACTGTAGATAATATATTATTATTTATTATTATGATAAAAATAGAATCAAGTTTAACCTCAACCTCAGACAGGGGAAAATAAATTATTCTCACAACAAAAAGGACGTGTGATATAAATAGGTATTTAAGAAAAACTAGCTGTAGGTAATTCAATACAGGCCGGCCCATTTTTCCTTTTTCAGTGATATATGGTCGTGGGTGTGACGGACGGTCGTTAGATTTGGCGGCAAAACGTTTTGTCCGAGGTATATGTGATTGATGTTGGCCATTTATCAGAATCGCGGTCAATTGTTTGTTTAGTATAGAAAAATAGTCGCATATTTTTTGTCTTCTTTACTTTCCGTTTATTTAGTGTGTGTATATTCAGTAAAATTATACGGTTTAGATTTAGGTAAGTTTGGGTGAATAATTAATACATGAGTATTTCGGTGCGGAACACGGAAGATGTACTTAGTAATATTGTAAATCTGATACCTACCCGTGTATCGTGCAGTTAACATATTGTGTACTGTTGTGAGCAATTAATTTATCTTTAACTCAAGTATGCATAAACTTTAAAGCAACCTATACCATTAAAATAATGTTATAATTGGATATATTGTATGACTGAATATTTTGTTTGTATATTGATATTAAGTAGAAATTTACATGATATATTTGGACTTATAATGTGTACTAGGCTCTATGCCCTGCAGTTTCACCTGTAGGTATTGATAATATTTTTGCAACTTTGATTGCTCCTCTAGACGTATTGGGCGTAACATCTAATTATTATTATTGTTATTAACGTGAAAGTTTGTCAGAATGTATGTTTATTACTCTTTTAAGCGAAAATCACAGAACGGATTTCGATGATACTTGTAGTGACGTTGTTCCATGTACCAGAAATAATAGAGAAATAACACATAAGCTATAGAAATACTTGTTTTTTAATAAACGAACCTTTCTTCATTATTTTAGTACAGATGTACGAGTGATAAAATTTATTTTGTAACCCAAATATAAATAAATACAGATTAACAAAGGGTCTGGAAATGAAACGAATGCCTTAGTTATAAAAATAATATATTTCATTACAAAATATTTACAACAATCTACAGTTTTTACATTAGTATACAAAAGCTAAGAAGTTGTAAGGAACTTTTAGTTAGTTTGAGAAATAACAAATATATAATTTATTTAGCAATATTGTCAAACTACAATTAATTTAAATACATAACACGTGATCAATATTTAACTAAAATCATTCAAGTTTTATTAAGACATAGTATAAACTAAAATATACATAAAAAACTCGAAATACCTGATAAAAAATATTTGCTATAATTCATAATAAATCGGAATTTTACTACTTAATACGTTAACTAAATTAACAACTCAAATAAATCAACTAGTAGAACTATTTAATATGTTTATTCTCATTTCATTCACAAAAAGAAACAGTTTGAAATTTATTTTTATATAAACAAAGCAATTTAAAAATTCATATTAAAAAAGTCATAATTTATTCTATTAATAACAATATATTTAAAGGCAGTATACATTTTACAAGAATGGACAGGACAAACGCTCAAAAATCATCTCATATTAATACAAGACACACCTTAGAAATACTAAAAGGCACTATTAGTACATAAATTTCCTACTAATCCTTAGTGACAATTTGGACTATCGTTTTTATTATTCTATTACCCTTTTCATAATGCAGGAGGTTCAATGAAGGATCGTTGATTTTTTCTTCCAAGAGATTGACCAGTTCAACTCTTATTGCTTTTAACATTTCTGCAACCTGCGAATGAAAAATATATTTAGTAAATATTATGTGAAAATATTATTTTAATGGTTAATGGTTCATGTTTTCGGTGCCATAAATAACAATAGAATCCATTCATATAATTCTATTTATTTTAAATCTAATATATAAATTTACTGCAATAAAAAAAATGTGTGCGTTTACTACTAGTGTACACACGTAAGAAGTGAAACTTGTTACGTGACCTTATTTTTCAAAAAATAATTTACTATATGCAACTTTACAGAAATACGTCGAATCACGCGTGGTTAAGAAAAAGATGGCGCGTAACGGAAAAATGTCACGCGTAACGAAAAAATGTTACACTAAATTTTTTTCCAACTCCGATAAAGAAGTTTCACTTCAATAATAGATAATATGAATTGAAAATATATAACTTTGGCATAATGATTGAAGCATATAACAACATAAGCTTAACTCTTGATAATAATTCTTCTACAATTTAACGTATTACAGAACTTAATGTACAAAAAAAATTTGAATATTAATTCAGAAAATCCTTACCTCATGATTTTCCACTTGAAACATGATCCAGCCATCTTCAAGTGACACTATGAATGTACCGTTGTGAAGTTCCACCGCCAGACTGCAACCTGAAAACAAATAAATACATATTATATACAGTATTTTGTTGAAATTTGAAAATTCAACACGTAATACTGGTGTTTTTTACTCTGAAAAAATCATTTTGGGAAATATTTTTTTCCAAACAATATATTCTAATCTATTAGAACTGACAAATAAGCACATAACGTTGTATATTCTTGTGTTTGATTTTATAAGAGTACTATACATTTAGAAATTTATGACATAACGGATTTTAAACGCGATTTATTCACTAAATTGTTTAGTTTCTAAATACACAGCGGTCAAAATTTAACATTATAACACTTTTTTTTCATCAGATTTAAATCTTACCAGAAAACAGCACCAACGGCACTTGAGGCACCATAGAACACT
>CAJQZM010028235.1:0-17636 GCA_907164665.1 Colias nastes | reverse complement strand
ATCCCGCGAACGTGCGGGATCCCGCATGAGTAATCCCGCATTTTTGAACCCGCAAAAAAGGTGCGGGATCCCGCATTAGCGGGATCCCGCGTTTGCGGGATTGGATTCCCTAGTTATGACTAATTGCATACCTCAACAACCAAGTATAAAATAAATTTTTGAGTACCTATCAATAGCCACGTGCTAAACTATATTAGTATTGTTCAATAGTTGAATACTCCATGATAGCATTGAATGGTCCGATTTACTCTCAGATAGCTTTATTGTCTGACCATTGTCCATCTCCACTGCTCCACTGACACGCTTCATCGGCTAAGAACAATACGACTTTAATATGTTAAAACATAACATATTTTAAAGAATACAATTTATATAAAAATTAGGGTAGTTATGGAAAATTTAGATTTCTTAAGAAATATTATGGTTCAGTGCCAAGCTGTATAAATTTAATAAATTAAATATTAATACAAGAAGGAAAAGGAATAATGTATAAACGCGCTTAATGAGTTCATCGTAAATATACAAATCTTAAGCAGAATAAAAGCTTTGATTTGGTACTATCAATAATAATGGATAACATTTTCTAACGGACTCGCATCAAATTCATTAACTCTATTGATGGCATTAATCACTCAGTAAACATTTTTTTTAAATTAAAATCCTTTAAATCCCGTAAAATCGAACAGAATTCAATAATATTTGCGACATTGATGATATTAATAGCCTTGTTAGTCCGAATTCTATTTATCGGAACATAAAATAACAAAATACCAGAGAGTAAACCACATTTATACCGAACTCGTTCCATGTATTGAAATAAATATAATGCAAAATGAAAATAAATGAAAAAATATTAGTGTGCATGTCATCGCAAGGAAAAATGAAATACAACTTTTGATTGCTCAGTAAAAATATTCCGCAATTTCAGGAATGACATTTTGCACAGATATAAATTTTAACGTAGAATATTTAAAGAGTTTTTTTATTTATATTCCGTTGCAAATTTGTTGTGTTTTACTAAAATACTGTTAATTGAATATGACGGTTTATAAATGCTAAATTTAATTATTTGAACTGATTGCCATTTTTGAAGTACATAATTTATTTGCAAAATAACTTTTCTTATCGAATCATATTATAACATTATCTACGTTATTTATAACGTCGCAATGCACTTTTATTAGTTTTGTCAAAAATATCAACATACATTGTTGATTATCGAGCATTATAATACAGCTGCACTACAAATATCTCAAGACTCTAGTGAAATTTTTAATTGAAATTGAACCAAATTATAGATTGAATATTAACTAACTGCATTCAGCGCAAGACACTATCACAAACTATACAAAAAAAAGTAGTAATATCATACCACCCTGGAGGACACCAAGCAATCCCCTTACACCAGGATATGTATAAATCATCGGTCAAGATACGTTGCCAACGACCATACAGGAAACGAAACCGTTCAATTACCGCAGGAGATTAACCGATAGATCGAACGAAAGATAGCAAAATCCCAACGTCTACATTGTTAAAGGCGTTACTAAAATCTTAAAGACACGTAGTGATGTGTTTTCGTCATCGGCCACTAATTAAAGCTCAAACAACACCGGGGTAACCTGTTTAGTTAAATATACAGGGTGTCCCACTATTGGTATACTAAGCGCGAAGGGACTTGTAGTTTTACATACAGTGATCACGAAAATAAAACTTAAACAACAAAATTACATCAAAAATTTTTTGCTAAATTTTTCCTGAAAATCCATGTTCTCTTCTCTAGCTTCGCGCAGCCAGCATATACCGCTTCGCTAATGTGAGCATTTTGTCTATGAAAACATAATCTTAAACGATAGGTCACGTGCTGCTAGCAAAGCTGGGCGGGTTGTTTGTTATGCACCCATACACATAGAGTTTCAAGAATTCATCTATTTGAAAAAAAAAACTGCGTCTGGAATTTTATAAGTATTTTTTAAGTACTCAGTGTATGCAAAACTATAACCTCCTTTGAGCTTAGTATACCAACAGTGGGACACCCTGTAGAAGAATTGTGCATTCAAGTAGTTGAAGCGACATCTGGCAACCTCAAATTACGTTATTTATTGCCTCTTGAAGATCACCTTACAGTGATTATACCATGTGGGAGTAATTTGTATTATAGGTTTGGATTTCGGTTTAAATGTAATAGCTGTTCCTTTTTTGTCTCCCTTGATCTCGTGTTTACCTTACTATTCACGTGTGGTGTGCTTACGTGCGCCTACGTCGACCTACGTAATGGTGTGAAATTTCTCAATAAAATTCATTATTTCGCTTATTATAAATGTATTGATGATGGAAGTAAGAAAAATGAGATGGTGATTATTATCAGTATCTTCATTATTGTTTCAAACTTGGTACAATTTTTTGAAGTGAAACTTCTTTATCGGGGGTGGACAAAAATTTTGTGTAACATTTTTGCGTTACGTTACGCCGCGCGCGTGACATTTTTGCGTTACGCCGTACTCGTGACATTTTTGCGTTACGCCGTACTCGTGACTATATACATGTTATATTAAAGTGATCAGCAAAATCAAAGGGTTTGTTTTAATTCTAATTCCAGTGAATTTCTAAAAAAAGTAAATAAGTAATTACATCAATTTTTCTAATACTTAGGTGTAATAATGGTATTTATTTTTCTAAGTTATTTATGATTAACCTCACTTTTTGATTGTATTTTTCAATACACTAACACGTGGGTGGAATTATGGTATCAATTTTTTCTAATACTTGAATGTTGATTGTGGTATTTATTTTTCTAAAATTGTATTTAAAGTTAACCTCAGTTTTTGATTGAATTTTTTAAAACACCAACACGTGGGCGAGATCATGTTATTTATTTTTCAAGTTATTTAAGCTTAACCTCTGTCATAATATGTATATACTATGTGGGTCATTAATTTCTGACTGTTCCGAGATTTCGACATTAGGAATTTATATTTATTACCTCTATTGTTCGAACAAAAATAAGTTACCGCCTTTAAGAACTTTTTTTTTTATTTTTTTTTATTGTGGGATAGGGAAGCGCTTGACCACGATCTCGCCTGATGGTAAGCTGAGATGTGGCCTATGATGGAGCGCGCTTCCCTAGAAGGTACCCGTTCACTCTTCGCTTGAAGACCCCCATATTGTACTCGTCGGGGAACACATACTCAGCATGTTCCAGTCCCTCGCGGTTCGGATGAAGAATGTCGATCCGAACCGCTTCGTCCGGGTACATGGAACGTCCACCATATGGCGATGCCTAGAGTCTGTGCGCCTCGACGATCGATGGAAAAACGGGGATGGCGGAATTAAATCGTGCAATTCCGCAGCGCACTCACCAAAGTGTATCCGATAAAATACCGATAAACTTGCCACTCTGCGACGGTGGGCGAGGCTCTGGAGTTTTTTGCCTACTAGCTCATCGTCGTTTATTAGCCGCTTGGCACGCCTCTCTATCGCCTCAAGCGCCTCCAGCTGGTACTTGGCGGAACCGTCCCAGAGGTGAGAGCAGTACTCCATGCACGATCGGACTTGTGCTTGATAAAGGTTGAGCAGCTGTCCCGGGCTGAAATACTGTCTCACCTTCGCCAGAATTCCAAGCTTTTTTGAGGCTACTTGGGCTTTGGATTCTATATACGAACCAAAGTTCAGAGTAGGCGTCAAGGTAATGCCAAGAAGCTCGAGGTGGTTGGTTATCGGCACGGACACACCCTGGAAAGTCGGAGTCAGGTGGAATGGACTCCGTTTAGCGGAGAATAGACACGCCTGGGTCTTAGTCGCATTGAACTTGACCAGATTGGCATCGCCCCAATCGGAGACCGCCTGTAAGGACAAGTTCATGCGATCGACCATCGACTCTCGTAGAGACTGGATTTGTGCCGTACTGGTTCGCGCGCTGGATACATATCTCTCCACAACAGTGCTATCGTCCGCGTACCCATAGATACCGGGTTTCAGTAGATCGTTGATGTGTAGCAGAAAGAGTGTTGCGGAGAGAACTGATCCCTGAGGGACCCCGGCATTAATAGCCTTTTGGTCGGACGAGCAGCCATCAACGACTACTCGAAGCGACCGGTCTCTCAGAAAATCTGAGATCCAGGCGCAGAAACCGGTAGGCAGACCGTAGGATGGAAGCTTGCCGACAATGTAAGTACAGTATTGTTTCTTAGAAAACATTTTAGGAGTATACGATAATAAATCTATGACTCACGTTAACACGTGTTTGCTTGATTGGTGTTCAATTATGATTTTGTGAATTCAATATTTATATAAGAATAAACCTCAAACTCTTTATGTCCAATCAAAATCCGCCTAAGTCGAAATCCTTTATAAGTTGAAAACTCTATATAACTCGAATTTTTTGGCGTCTCCCTTGGTCTTTTGAACTACCGCACGAGCTGAGCGAGCGAAGCGAGCGAGTCGCGGCAGTGACCGGCGTAAATATTCAAATAGGTAGCGAGGAGCGAAGCGACGAGCATCTTAGGTTAACTTTTGAACTACCGCACGAGCCCAGCGAGCGAAGCGAGCGAGTTGCAGCAGCGGCCGGTGTAAATATTTAAATAGGTAGCGAGGAGCGAAGCGACGAGCATCTTAGGTTAACTTTTGATTTTTGAACTACCGCACGAGCCGAGCGAGCGAAGCGAGCGAGTTGCAGCAGCGGCTGGTGTAAATATTTAAATAGGTAGCGAGGAGCGAAGCGACGAGCGTGTTAGACTAACGTATTTCTGTAATATTGTATACAAGCTGTGCCGCGCGGTTTCACCCGCGTGGCTATGCTCCTGTTGGTCTTAGCGTGATAATATATAGCCTATATTACTCGTGGATAATGTAGCTTTCGAATGGTGAAAGAATTTTTAAAATCGGTCCAGTAGTTTATGAGCCTATTCATTACAATCAATCAAACAAACAAACAAACAAAGTTTTCCTCTTTATAATATTAGTGTAGATAGTAAATTATTTTTTGAAAAATAAGGTCATAAAGAAGTTTCACTTCTTACGTGTGTACTCTAGTACACGCACACATTTTTTTGTATGTACTATCATTTCATCATATAAATATAATAGATCATTTAATATAGTTTTGTGTAATATTTAAATATTAACTAATAAAGACTCATTACAACATATTAATGATCATAGTTCATTTCATTCAGTGAGTAGGTACTCAACATTGTTTTGTAATCGTAATTAAAATAATATGATAATGTTCATGAACCTTGAAACTTCAAAATTTTCTGCAAACAACGTCAGGGTAAATACCAGTGAATATCGAAAAGCACATTCACTCAACAAGACGATACAATTGAGCCTTTATACAAACAACTTGACGCTTAACACTCACATTAACGAATGTTTATTTTGTTAAGTGGAAGCTTAGGGATAATTATTGTTATTGTTCGCTCGAAACATGAACACGTGCCCGTAATATTCGAAATTAATATGTCGAGACCGATAAACTTGATATGTTTTTATTTTCATTAGACGTTGTTAGTCAGATTGATGAATTGGATTTTGTGGCGTTAAATAGAAATGCTAGCACCATAAAATAATTATTTCCGTGCATTGATACCCGGGGAATTCGGTTTTAGTGATATTTAATGATAGAGACTGACTATTTTTATTCAGTGTAATAAAGTCGCTTGTTAAACTTTGCGATGCTCTATTGTCAGATAATTTGACTGTCTTACTTTTAAAATAAACAAGAATAGACTTTCTCCAGACGCAAATAAGTTTATTTTTACCAAGCATGTTTATATACTGACCCCCATCTGGTATTAGCAGTGCATTTTACATCGTATCCGATGCCTGTTTCCAATAAAACAATGATTGACTCCATACTGCCAGAACGTGACCAGAATTTAGCATCCAATTTTATACGCGAGCGTAAAAACTCATGCATTCATAACCCTACTATATTCACACAGAATACCTTATAGCGGTACAATAAATTTTGTATACTGGTGATTTGATTTTGTACTGATATGAGTTTTTTTTAGTCTGTGGTGTTTGTCGGACACATTTCGAATGAGGGCTGTGTTTACATACTCTTTCGTTATGTGCTAAATGTGGCGGTAATTGTGGGCGGTAATAAATTCCAGTTGACCGAATTTTATCCTTTTTAAAATGCTTTTGTGATTCAAATTCTGCTGAATATTTTCACAGCAGCAATCGAAGTGACAGTTCTAATTTCCGCCGCAATCATTTTATACAGAATTCTTTTGAAATTCACTTCTAAAATGAAATAACTTTTATAGATCTTTGTTAGACCGGAATATAAAGCTGAGTTTTGAATCATTCTACACAAATTTGTATTTGCCTATTCACATTCAAATCAAAATTTTATCAACCGCAGCCTGACGTTAATCCATCGATTTCTCTCGAATTCGATATCAAAGTCCCAAGTACTCATAGTCTATTAATTAGTTAGTGTTTACGTGGGAACGATTTAACAGGTCTACTGGGGATCCATTAAGAGCAAGGATTATCTTAGCCCCTTGCGTGTTACTTATTAACAAGGGTGAACTTTGTGTTTACCTAATCCTGATTTATAATTATTGGCAAATTGCGTAATACAAGGTAACTATTGTTGGGGGTGTTAATGGAATTTTTGAAGAGATTATAATTGAGATTTGATCCGTAGACATAATCGTATTAAATTGAGGATAAAAAGGAGAAAAATTAAAGGCTTAAAGCAAATTGTTTTCCATCAAAATATCAGTAAACTTTAACTGACTAACTCAATATTCAAAACTCTACCGTATAAAGTATGGCACAAATTATCCCAGAAACAAAATAAAAACCGTTCATTTAATGCAACATTAAGAGCTCACTTAATCACTACACCAAATTGGTCAAAACGTATTGAAATATTTAACATTGCAACAAATTCAAATTACGTTTTCATTCCACATAGAGCGCTAATTAAACCAATTATTAACTTTCCGAGCTATCTAAATTTAAAATGTTATAACAAACTCCACCTTACATAGTTGCAATTACAGTTAATTAAGTATCACACATGTAGGATGCAGGTTCAGAAGCTTTAATTAAAACTACTGGGATAGCGTTTTCGTGTGTCCATTTTGTTTTCATTACCATTAAACAGTGTTCGATTTATCTTCGTTATTCCGTAATGGCCTGTGTTCGACTCATTATGGAGCTAATATTGAGTTGCAGTTGGAAAAATCTTAACGAAATAATGGTCTTTTAAAAACATTTTCTCTCTAATGTTTGTTGTTTCTTCTTTAGTAGTAATAGTAAGTTTGATTGTATTAGTATAATAGTCGATGTATCTATTAAAAATAGATTATTGTCTGTTAATTGCTTTTTAAATTAGTTCATTTCGATAGGAATGCATACGCTAGACACAAGACATAAGAAATATGTTTCGTAGTTTTAAATTAATATCACTTATAGTTATTGTAGTTCTATTAAGAATAATACCTACATATATTATTTTTGTTTTAATACTAATATATGTACCTACCTGCCTATAACAGAATATTGTAAGACTGATCAGTTTCTTACAGTAAATTTTAAATTGTAAAACTTCATTACTATTCGTAGCTCATCGCACCCTATATAAAAATTACATTTCAATATAAGAGTGGGACATTAATAAATATACAATAATCCCGCTATATTCAGAAAATTATCATAAAAGACGTCGAACACTTAAAATTCCGATTGTACTAAACGCCATTAGCTTAACACAAATCTCTGTCAAACTTATGTCAGTGGAATTTATGAAGTCATTTATTAATGGCCGTAAAGGTTCATAAATTATTCCTTATTAGCTGTTACGTTAGCTTTGGCTTGCTCCTTGAGCGATTTGTTGATGGGTTGTAAATTGTTGCGAATTTTATTGCTACGAGGCAAATAAAAGTCGAGTTTACAAATGTATTGTCTGCTATACGAAGTTTCTTAGGCATCAGGATATTTAATACTGTATATTGAACGTTTTTATGTATATCTGTGGTAAGACTATTGGCAATCAATTCTTTTAAGAATTTTGATAATTAGGTATATCCTGCCCGCGACCGGGTATCTGAAATTTAGGTTATATTTTCTATGAATTTTAGGCCCTTTATTTCGTTGAGCCAAATTGGTACCCTTTTCAATTCTTTAAGACTTAGTCATCTTTCTTTTGACCCTTTTTATACCTTGATTTCATTAGGCACAGTGTTAATGCATTTACCGCTCGCGAAAGATATTCTTTCTTCAATGAAAGAAGTAAGATTTGTCGTTAAGGCCTGTTGTTTTTCAGAAAGTTTCAAAAATTTTTTGTTCGAAAAATGCGTGGCCGAACTCAAGCGATATATTATCGCTCTAAGGAATTTGGTAACTACAGCTACGCGACAAGACGCGGTTTCGAATTCCACCTCATAATCTAATTTTCAATTCTTTATTTCATATATTAATAAGCATTTTAATGCTACAAATGAAAAATTAATTCATATTTAAATCAAATGCTGTCTTACATCTGAATACTAACCTACTTAAAAAGACACATTCCGAGTGATGATTCACACACACACCCACTGCTAATTCATAGTGATAATACACATAGCCACCCACACGCATGCAGTATGCACAGATACGTTGATGAGTCACACACACATAGACACCCAAACACATACACATATGTTGATGAGTCACACACACACGCATAATATAAACTCACACACACATACAAATAACACTTTCCCTCGCAAACAGCGACCCGTGACCATCGATGGGCGGCGAACTGGGACGTCCATGGGAACAAGGGAAGTGTGGTAACACCTAAATGATTACCTTTTTTGTATTCATGGACTCAGTAATCGAAATTGTTTTATATTTACACACGCATTTTTGTTTTTTCAATTGGTATTTGTTTTTTGAAATATCTCTTGGTATAAAATTGTTTTCCATTGTTTGTTAGATATTATGAATACAGCTGGTGCAAACATAAGTTATTACTGTTAGTTGCAATACTTTACTCATGTTAAATTATATCCAGCAACTATTGCTTCATTTAAATAATGCTGGCTTTAACATCTCTATATAATTTCCCGGGAAATAATATAGAGATGTTAATAACTTGAAATCAAAAGTATCTGCCTGTATTCACAAAACCACGTACTCTAGTGGTTTTGATTAAAATCTCTCTAAATAAAACGTTATCACGTTTAATGTTGCAACCGTTCCTTATCTCAGACATAACAAACGCACGCAACTGTTACACAATTAAAATGCCTTATAAAACAATATTAACATTTACTTCGCTGTGGGTTGATAAATCTTTCCCAGTCTTTCCCCGACTGCGACAAATTAATTAGGCCTATGAAGAAACCGCGTTTACCAATCCTAAAACAATTTATCTTAAGGTACGCTATTTGAGCTTTTTGTACCCGATGATTGTTTTTGTACGTTTTGTAAATAAAAGGGAAGTAAAATATTTGTGTTCAGTAAAACATTAATGAACTGAGATAAAGCTACAGCTACAGCTGTTTACAACTATTGAAACAGGGCAAAATAAATAGATATTTGATCAGCAAGGAATTTAAATCAATATTTAAGTATTTTTATTCATAAATTTCTATGTTATGAATTAAATATGTCACCGCCAAAGTTTTCGATAACAAAATATATGCCTGCTTAATCCTAAATAATCTCTGACAGGCCACTCTTCACTGTATTTTAAATATTCAATGTTATTCGTGGCTGTAAAAACAGTATGGAATTTCTGCATATTTAAATATGAAACGCTTGATGAAGTTCATAAGCTTTCAGCGGAATAAAATGGTACCTAGATATCAATAATAACAATATTTAATCTCTTAAGTTTGACGTCAATCCCTTTGATAAATAGTAAACATAGGCGATATTAAACACGTAACTCATAGCGATTGTGAATAAACTTGTCACCTTTGCCGTAAAATTGACAAGAAATCCAATAAGGCACTACGCAACGTGACTCCAACTAGCGCGTAATATTATCACTACATGCGTTCATTAACCTGCTACATTTCAACATATCCACATCTAAAAACAACCCTATACTTAAACACTAGAGTCTATATTTCTTTGAACAAAGCTAGCCATAAAAACCTTTATTTCTCAAGGTAATTATCTCGCACGTTCCTACTTTAATCATACGTCTCGCGTGTAGAATGTTTTGTTTATTGCCGAAAGTTCTGAATGTCTTTAACGTGGACATTTTTAAGATGAGTGAAATTTTGATGACTTTTTTATAAGCCATTCGCTTTTGCGATTATATCTCTATCATATAATTATAGAGATTAAATAATATGTCCACCTTCTCTTGATTCAGCAGCCTCTATTTAAAATGTCTAAAGCACAAAGCTTTACTGTTTTATATTAATATCAGTAATTATCTTAACGTCGTATACCTAACTTAACACCTACAGTTTTATGACCAAAACAACAAAAGTTTTTAAGGCGTTTACCATACGCTTCTCTTAAAATCGGTAACACAAAGTAAATGTTAAAAAAAATTTAAACCTCAAAAACGAAGCACGTAAGTCCTCAAGAAACGCTGTTAATCCAAGCTTTTTATTTAAACCGACGATAATTTCAAAGTGAGTAAATTCTAAATGAAAATTAGGTCTTGACCCCTTAAGAAATTGGTACAGTGTTCGGAGCACCTAGCTACTTTTGCTTCAATTAATTTAAGGCTTAATTAAAATACGCTGTATTAACAAGAGAAAGGGTAAATGAGACAACGTTTGTCTTTCTCTTAATCGGATGAGTTTGTGCTGAAAACTTTTTGCATACTAAATAAACACGACACAATACAATCTAGTTAGCGATGATGTAAATGTATGTTGATTCTTGCGCTTTCTTTCGTATTTCGTGCACTATAATTGTCTTTGTTCTTCATAGTGCTTATAATAATTCGTTTCTGGAAACTTCTTTGAATGAGTTAATTGGCCCGGTTTTGGTGTATATAGTGGGTAATTTACATGTTCGCAGCAATACGGTCTTTGTATTTGGTTAGTTTCTAAATTAAAATGTATGACTGCAATTTCTAGAAATTCATAATAATATGCATGCGTTTTGCAATTTTGCTATTTAACTAGTGTTTATTTCGAGCGTTTCTCGGCGTTTTACTTGTATTCAGAGGATATTCATAGATCAGTAACGTTATTAAAATAATCATGCTATCCACTTTAAAAAGTTCTGCATTTTTTTTGTAATAGGTCTGTCTTATATTCTATCATAGAAATCTAAATAACAAGACACATAGAAGTGCTATAATGTCATACTTCGTATGAAAACCGCTGTCGCCAAAATCAACACATTTAAACCGATAGCTAAACAGTACACACAAGTAAACTATGCCTTTTATTGGACAGCTTGATTTTAGTGAAAAGTAACTTAAATATTAAATTAAGCTTTTTAATATGTATCCTAACGCACAAATTTACGGTTTATTTTAGAATAACATCCCTAAGTATATGAGACGTTTTGTTTATTTTTGCTCCAATACGAAAAAAATCGGCTTTTCTACAACAGAGGTTGTCAATTTTCAATAGATATAACTTTGAACATAAACTCAAAGAAATAAGGTTGAAATTTGTGTTAAACGTGATAATAAGAATGGTCGACTGTGTCATTCATTGTTATTTCGATTACTATGGTGACACTCGTAATACTTGTAAATATTCTATAATTTTAAGGAAAAACGGCAATATTTATAAACAAAAATACTTACCGGTGAAATTTTATTCCTTTATTAGTATAATTACAATTTATGGAAGAATTTCCGCACTGGTAAATGCTGTAACACACCATGTTTACTCACGCACGTTTCAGGAACAACTGAAGAGCGACGAACGCACTGGTGGTATTGTGGTGGTATGGTAACCACCTGAGCGGCGACAATGTCACGCGCGCTTACGACTTCTATTGCCTTGTTATTTAGATTTCTATGTATTCTATATAAGTAAACAGCATAGAAGAAAACAATGCTATAATTTTTGACAGATATGCAGTCTTAATGTATACATAATGTGCCCTTTTGATGGTAATCAAATAAATGTTCACTCCTAAATCCTACATTATCTAAATATGTCTCTTTACCTGGTAGACAACCATTTTCAAAATAGTTATATACCTATAATTGCATAAAAATTATTAAGCTTGAATTGAAAGATTATAGTTCAATACCACCTTTCATGCAGCAAACGCTTCAGAGATCAGTAGCAGATAATAACAAATCTCATTTTCGTAGAGAATTTTGTAAGGAAATTGCATCCATTGAGCTGACCTTTTGACCGTGTGAAATATGTTTCTATGCACTAGATACCTATCAAAGGAAATGAAGTTAAATCCTGCAAATCGAGAATGTTAGCAATCTGCTTCACTAAAATAGTAAAATTTCCTTATTTTGATGCTTCTATCTCTTATATTATCTTGTATTCTACTGTGAATCTGTTTTTATTCAATTTAATTGTTAAAATAATAAGTTAAATATTTTCTTCAAACACGAAGATACAAATCTAAACCTTTGGTTATAACATTTAACATTAATGCACAAAGTGATTAGTGAAGCATTATTCTTCATAATATTAATTGATTTCGTTTATGTAACCAGAAATATGCTATAAAAACAAAACGTTTTGCCTACAAATTTTATTATAAATAACTCATTGTATACGCACCAAATAGTAATGCAAAATCAATGATGGGATAGCAGTGTAGGCGTTATCTTTGTGATACGAGACGTCTTCAACTTTGCCCTTATCATGTTAAACATTATGGTACCTTTTTATAAGGGAAGTGCAAGTTAGATAGCTATGTAAACCCTTTTGCATATCATATTATCATATCAACGATTATCTTCGCAGCACTTTACAGCGAGCGAGCATGGTCATAGAAAAACTGTTCGATGCAATGTTCTAAGAGAAAGAAATACTGTTTGAAGCATCGGAATAATGTAATGAATAAATTGCAAATCTGTTTTATCTATAGTCTATACTAATATTATAAAGCTGAAGAGTTTGTTTTTTGTTTGTTTGTTTGAACGCGCTAATCTCAGGAACTACTAGTCCGATTTGAAAAAAAAAGACGGGTTGCACTCCGGGAGTGCCGGCAGAAGTGAAAACGCGCGTAGTAGAGAGGGGATAGCTGTCTACTCTCCATCCGTCTTACGCTTTTTCGATCAGGTCACGTGTCCTGACGCGAGTTTAAGATTTTATACCCATTACAGAAAAAGTGCTCAACGCCGCTAAAGAAGTTTTCACTTCAAAAACTTTCAGTATTAGATAGCCCATTTATCGAGGAAAGCTAAAGTCTATTACGCTAAGACCAACAGGAGCGGAGCCACACGGGTGAAACCGCGAAGGGCAGCTAGTATATTATAAAGATAAAAGTCTTTAATTTCTCAATTAATTTGTACTGCCTGCTACTATTTCCATCATCAAAAAAAAATACTTAAGTACCTACCACTGAAAATTAACTTAGGTACAATAAAAAAATAAAAGTCCATTTCGCGTTAAACGCTCTAACCTCCCAAAATAAAAGACACAAAGTATTTTTACCAACCGTTTCGCTTTATTTTTCGACCGAAGTGTCAAGAGTGTTGACACAATAGATGAGTGCCTGTCGATTTCAAGCGACCCTTCATTAAAGTGGCCCTTTGATTGTACCGCCATTTTTACGTGTAAACGTTTAATTTTTTGGTAAAATGGATATTTAATACAGAGGAAATGCTTTGTAAAACTGTAAAATATGAAATACACATATTGGAAATAGCTTAAAAATACTGAAAACTGAAATTGATAATCCTTCCTAAGGTTGCCTACAGCAAATAATATGAAAACATTTTTAAACTACAGAAACCTAAAAACAAATTTGTTTAGCACGATTGTTATTTTCATATTTATCCTAAATACCAAAATATAATAATTGTTGGTTATAAAATTTTCTTTCCATATCACATTTAAAGAAACAAATACACGGGCACAAACGTTCTCATAGGCCATCGACATCCACCCACACTTGAATATTCAAATTAGTCTACACCCAACCCTTTTCGAAAGAAGCCTAACAAAGGAACTGGGGAAAAAGCTAGGTTTCGTAAACGCTTTGTCTGCCAATATCGGTTTTATTACACACACATATGACATACTTCTCGACGTTTGTGTGGCCCGTAATTTGATATGGATCCGTGAAGTGGCCAGTGAAATTGACGTCGAATGTATATGCCTCTTTGTTGCTACAAATAAATGTGTTTGCGCTTCTGTATCAAGTTTTTCTAGATCTATACATACGTGAAGAGGTGATAAAGTATAATTCATAGCAAAAGTGTCCGAACTAAAACAAATTTAAATTGGACGACATGGAAGGCACAAGCTTTAAATTAAAAACAATTATCAAAATAGGTTCAACCAGACGTAACTTTTGAGGTAACAAACTCAAAAAATAGTGACAATAATTAAGATCCTTCACCTTTTTTTGAAGTTGGATGAAAATAATGAAAAAGAAAACATTAAAACAATTACGTAAGCTTAATATTTCACGCTGTATGTCTTAATACACACGCTGAAAGCAAAACATTGACTTCGTAATTGTTCTCGGGGGTATAATATATTCGAGATTGAACTTTAAGTAACATTTAAGGAACTCTTTGCATTAATTACCAACGTAATTTCATTCTATAAGTATAATTAATTCTCCCGATACTTAAATTTTTCTTTAAACGTAAGAACGTATGTAAATAGATACTTGAGTAAGTAAGTTTAAAAAAAAAATAATTATGAAATAACTACGTTACGCCTTACGACGAATTTTCATAAAAGTATTAAAAATAATAAAAAACATTTCGTTCTCTGTATCTATACTGGCCAGTAAGAATCATAGTGAAAAAAAAAACTTCCACATTTGTGGAACGCTCAAATATCAAGACCGCGAAAGAAAAATTCTGTAGTGTGCTTTTGTTTATTTTGATATTCGACGAAACATTAATAAATGTTTCGTCGAATATCAAAATAAACAAAATTTATATCTAATAAAAAGTGATGCAACATTTTTCGGAAAGATTTATTCGTTTTCGTTGCTGTAAATAAAAGTTTATTGTCAGGATTATCGAATATTATTTAAAAACACATTATGTTTTAGATTCGAGGAACAGAAATCGGATAA
Source organism: Colias nastes (assembly GCA_907164665.1). NCBI lineage: Eukaryota > Metazoa > Arthropoda > Insecta > Lepidoptera > Pieridae > Colias > Colias nastes. The sequence continues at coordinate 2,465 of CAJQZM010028235.1, read as the reverse complement.
CCGTTTCTTTGATTAAAAATCTATTAATATCGATAATGGAATACAAAATACAATAACGCAGCGGAACATGGAGGCCCTTTGTGTTTGAACTTTCAATTTAAGATTGTGGAGCAATGTAAGGCTTATAGATCAAAGCCGTTTTCTACCTTTGAGTGTGCTTACGCTTATATTCTAATACATTAATGCAATATTATATTAAGTACTCAATTTTGCTCGTCAATTCTAATTTCTATTATATTACGGGTGTATTAAGATATTGGTTCATTGAGCTCTTTACGCCTCCTCTTTATTAAACGTGTGAAAATATAAAAAAAGGGATTTCTAAGTGAAAATGATGCCTTAGTTCTTTATGACACGCCTCATCTCACAAGGGACCTTTCGAATTCACATTTTGCGCAAGGTACGTGGCTTCTATAGTATATATTCTGATGTATTTCCATAATATCACAATATTGTCTTAACAAGAAAATTCAACAATCGTACACATTTACAAGTTCGTCAAAAAGGCACCATTACTCCCGATGTAAACATATCTCATATTTCATACATGACGTTTATTATACAATAGATGTACGAAAGATGAATTATTGTGCCTTCAGTAAACGAAGCAATAGGATCATTTGATTGCGTTGGAAACGGATATGGGACACCTATATCCAATATTCGGTTGTATTGTTTGGTGTGACGTCACAGAATGTCTCATCTATTTTTGTGTAGAGCTAAGGCTGTTATACACATAGTTATAAATTACATTCGATGAAAAAGTACTTTTGGAAATGGTAGAGGTACTACCATTTCCAAAAGTACTTTTTCATCGAATTATTATTAAGTAGGTACTTACCTAGAACTATTTAATACTAAGTCAAATTTAATACGTTTATTTGTATTAATTTTTAGTATAAGTAGGAAATTAAATTTTAAGTCAGTCTTAATTAATATTTAATTAATATTTAACTTGGTATTTATAAGCTAAGATGTCCTGGGGGTGAGACTAACGGCAGAGAATAGAATAAACGCTAAAGGAATAGAAACTGCTATCGCTAATTTTTGACATACGGTCATGATATTTTAGTGATGGTTCGGTCACGCTACCCACGACGACGACGACCACGACCAAAATTTTCATCCTGACAAAATTGTTTCAAAATAAAATATTAAAATTTCCCGTCATACTGGTACTCGGAAAGAAAAAAAATTCGAGTACAGTTAATATAAAAATAGGTTTTTTGCGATTTTCGCCGAGACGGTAAGTTAATCATATAATTACCTTTTACCAAAATTGTAGATCTTAAAATTATCTATAAAAAACTTCCAATACATTTTTATCTAGGAGCCACCGTTTCTACGAAAAATCTATTTTTTCATTCGTTGATCTCAAAAAAAAAATTCCAATCACCAGAACGACAGGAAATTTTAATATTTTATTTTTAAGTGTGTTTTTCACAATTTTGTTAAATTGCGACTGGATGAAAATTTTGTTTGTGGTCGTCTTCGTCGTTGGTAGGGTGAACAAACCCTTAGCGAAATATCGTACGCTTATGACAATTAGTATCGCTAGCGGATTCTATTCCTTTGCGTTTTGATGTTTGGCTAAAGGCCCTGATAGAAATCTCACAACATCCAGACTAAAAAGTAAACATTTCCTCAACCGTTTATATCATTTAACACATAATTAAAACTATTAATCAATTGTTTAAACTTTTCATATCAAAGCTATTGTATTGATTTGTTTGTCCCTTTTTTCGGCACGAGTCAAACTAGTGCAGTTCGCGAAAGTTATTTCGTTCCCATATTCATGCATTTTAATTTTAACACTGAACAACACTATCTGCGATAGGAATGAAAGCAAATAGAAATATACGCTTTTGTTGTGAATTATGGCAAATATTATGAACTGCTAATGAACAAAACAACGAATTAGCTGTCCTAAAAAATATTTCGAAAGAGTAAAGATTCTGAAAAAATCGTTGGTTAGGTAGCTATACATAATATGTAACATTAATCAAAATTTGCATAAGCTACATTCTTAGCTTAACTAAATTCACAAGCATAGAACACATTAAACGTTCTAAAATAATAACAGCATTACAAAGATAAAATACCAAAAATTCATATCGCTATACGTATACCAATAAATACGGAAATATTCAGAACATTTGTACAGTGAAATTTCGCCAGTCGTTCCACTGTAAAGTCTATTACAATTCTAGCACAAATTGCACATACCTTGGCTCGTTAAATATTGTTATTGTTCCCGTAAATTACATTTACGTTATCAAGAATAGAGTGCGAGGTACACGGGTTAATGTGGAATACCTTTATAGGTATAGCTTCTTGCTGGCTTGTATACAATAACTAATCATTTATAAACCAAACTTTTCATACAAATTCTTTTTGCATACTTTAGATATTTTTAACATAATTTTATAGTTTGAAACTAGCGAAAACAAGTATTTAAACGTTTG